>SNQJ01S0060130.1:22078-42370 GCA_010110895.2 Picea sitchensis | reverse complement strand
CTGGGAACTCAACGCAATGGAGACCATTGCTTCCTAAGGAGGGAGGATTGATCTAGGTGGATATCGGTGGCCACCCACCTTTTCTTACTGGCTCAAAACAGTTTTCTAGCAATCTTGGCAATTTACTATTTTTAGTAGGTTTTAGCTTCCAGAGCCATTTTGAGGGCCTAAATGAAGGTTTTTTTAGATCTAGGTTCTCAATGATATCCAAAGGTATGATTGAGCCCCCAAAATGAATCTCCTCAATGATACCTTTCCAACGAGTTATCATACACCTAAAACGGAGATCGTATGCAAAAGTTACGACCCCGGGAAGTTGATGTACTAACTTACCCAAACGAGGCCCACATTACTTTTGGCGCTTCATCTCCTAGGGTTATGTTTTTGGATGTCTAGGAATTTTGGCATTCCTGTTTATTGTAAAAGGCCTCTAGATCCTCATTGTAATCATCTTCTTGTGAATGCGAGCAGCCGTCACATCTCTTCTCAGAGATAAGCTGCCACCATTCTAGCGAGTCTTTCACTCTATATTTTTACAGTCTCTGTACATTTCTTTCATTAATAGAAATCGTGTATTATTGTATCTATGTATTTATGGTTGCATCTCTGATATATTTATGTTATTTTACTGGATATACGCGATATCTCTATGCATTTCTTTATTATATCTCCGCTCTCATTTCATGCCGAAAATAATCTGGATCACCTGATTTATCATTTGGAGATATTTAGTTATCTAGGATCTCATCCAATAATGTTGATTTGTTCATGAAATTGATGTGAGTGTTTGAATTCTCTACATTGTTTTTAAGATCAACAACTTCAGCTTCCAACTTATGGCATGAATCTTCCTTTTCATTTACTTGATTCTTCAATAGTTCCTCTATTCTTTTGGATTCTTCAATTTTGGTCTTAAGATTGACATTAAATTAAAGACTTTTTCTAATCTCATCATCTACCTTCTTCTTTTCTTCTATTTCATTGTTTAGTGTTTTGATCTCTTATTATTTTTCTTCTAATTGATTCTTTTTACTTTCTTCTTGTTTTTTGAGCATTTCCTTTAGTGTCGTGGTCTAACTTGGGTACTTTTCTAGGACTTCCTTGGTGTATTTTTCAAGATACTCAAAAGTAATTGAGTAATGTCCTATTTCATTGCTAACATTATCTAACTCAGATAAAACTTTATCTTTATGATTCAACAAATATTCCTCTTCATCTATAGGATAAATGTCATCTGATTCTACACAAACTACTTCTAGATTTTCTTCTTCACTTGTAGAGAAACGTTCAACATCATCACACTTAGAATTATTGAAATCAGAGGATTTTGGAGAGTCTTTACCTTCATTGTTCTTCATGGAATTGTCTTCAGTGTCTTCCTTTTTTTCTTGATATGTATTCTCCAACTTCAGCCATAGATCCTTGGTGAAAGTACATTGTCCCATGCTTTCTTTGACATAACTTGAGAGTCCATTTAAAATGGTCTTAAGAGCCAATGCATCATTATTCTTTTCTTCCTTTTGAGCTGCAACCTTTGACTTATTATTCAAGGAAACTGATCCACCAATAGTTTCTTTCCAAACACTTGCTCCTTTTCCTTTCAAATGCCCTTTCATTTCTATTTTCCATGCTAAATAATTTTTCTCATCAAAGATTGGAACTTCATCATCCATTTGTGTGTCCATCGATCTCCTCAAAGTTTGTTAAGGATTATAGTGAAGGCCCTCTCTGATACCAATTGTTGGACACACCAATCACACTGAGAGGGGGGTGTGAATCAGTGTGAGAGATTTTTTTTCTCTTCTCACAAAAATTTAGTTATAAATCACCATTCACAACATCATTACTTATTATATTTGAATTACATACATTAACAATAAAGGGCTATGAACCATCACAATAAAGACGAAAGGAACACCAAATATATGTATAAGTTTCTTTTGTATTGCAGACTACAATCCTTAGGGTTTTATCAACACCAAATCCAAGAGAGCACTAACTCTCAATGAAATACCCAACCTGTGTATCTCAGCACCGACCGAGATGTGAGGAATCCAACGCTCAAGTACAAGACCCAGCTTGTAGACATAAAGAAATCTGTCAAATTGTACCAATAGTCTATACCAATACAAGTGCATCAACTATGCATAACCTATCACAACAACCTGTCACCTCAACTTGTCACATCAATATCATCATCAAAATATGATCTGTAAATCTATAACTTACCTAGTGTATGTGATCATAGATCTGCAAACCTTCCTTAACTTCAACAACAATAAACTAGCATTTTCATCAAACTTTACTTTAGTCTCACTTGACTAATTTTGGATTATCAAAAAACCCTAACTTGAAATAATCATAAATATTTACCTATAATGAATAAAGGTCTCAAAATGGTACACAATGTTCTTCAGTTTCTTTTCTGTGATTCCTCAAAGTTGTATTGCTTGGAACCTCCCACAAAATGAGTTATACCAAAAATGACATACCTTGTTGAATTCTAGCTTATTCTAGAGAGAAAACATGTAGAGAATTCCCCTCATTTAATATTTTATGTATGGATCTGAAAATGGTACAAAACATACTACATATTTTCCTCTAAACAATACATTTGGTCTTCCCAAATTTGAATCTGTTATGAAGAAGTTATTATGTTTTTACCTGAAACACCCGTTTTAGACTAGTGTCAAGACTAGCCACAAACCCTATTTTCCGCAGAGTGTAACTCCCAAAATAAAATGACCCACAAACTGAAATTTTTATCATAGTTACTTGGATATGTTGTCTCAACATCCTCCATATTTCGTTGTGTGAATCATTTTAGAAAAAAGGTTATTGCAAAAATGGTGAGATGACCTGTAAATAAGATACCTTCGAAAGCATCATCAAAAGACTTTATCCTCCCTTGAATTTCAGCCTTCTTTACTTCACCTTCCCTATAAAAATTTCCTTATATCTCCTTTGGTTACCTCAGTGACTTGTATATATTCAATATGCTCAATGGATACTAATGGGAGACCCTTGCTATCTTATTTATACTCTTCAAGTAGCTTCCTCTAGAAGTATCCACTTAACCACTTTGTCCACTTAGCCACTTTGTCCACATTACCAACTTTGTCCACTTAGCCACTTTGTCCACTTAACCACTTTGTCCACTTAACCACTATATCCAAAAATAGTAAATCCTCCAATTCTAGTTGCAACTAATTTATTTTTAATTGTTTTCTTGTTGCAACCACTTAACCCGTGACTAACCACTTTGACTGATCAACTTCTTCTAGGAGATTCTAGAATAATTTGACTTCTTTGACCTTCTAGAGTCTTCTAGATAACTCATTAGGGTTCCCCAACTTCACATGGCCATAACTCTCTAATCGTGAGGTGTTATGTGACGTTCCACATATCACCAGAAATGACATGAAATATACTATCCATATGGAATAGTTTCTCCTGCAAATTCACTAATATTCATTACATTATTCCTTAATCAAGATTGGGTTCCATAACCACACTGTTGGGATAGCTCATCATTTGGACTTCACAAAGCATCTTCCCGTGAGGAATTTCACCATAAGGGGACCACTTTGAGAACTTTATCCAAGAGTGTCTTCCCGTGAGGTCTTTCACCATAAGGGGACCACTTTGGAGTTTGTCCATTTGGTTATTCCTATTAACCATGACAAGACAATAATTACCAACCTTTGCATCATCCTGTCTATACATCAATCCATGACAATACATCACTATGACACCACTTGACATCTTTGACATCAATTGCATCTATGACAACATAGCATATCAATCAATACATCAATGATACTATTACAAGACACCAACTCTTTGACATCAATCATTTCACATCAATGGCATCATAACGCAACAATCTCCCCCTTTGGTATTGAGGGAAATACCAACATTGATGTCAACACCAACCATTGATGGCAACATGTATACATGGCAATGTTATTCATCAATAGTCATCTCAATCAAATCAGTGTGACTATCTCTCCCCCTTTGACATCAATGGAAAAGGGTATTTTTCCCCTTGGGGATGCTCCCCCTGCTTGAACTCTCCTTGGGGTTTCTCTCCTTGTCTATATGCCTTTAAAATTCCTCTGAATAATTTCTCCCCTTTTAACAAAGGATATCACTCTGATGTAAATTTGAAGACATATCACTCATGCTCCCCCTATGACCATCATTCCCCTTCGAAACATGCCTTTGTGCTTTATCTCCAATCATATAACTCTTGAAGAATCTATCTCTCTATCTTGCATTTGATAAATCTGTCCTCCTAGAATCATGGGAAGAAGAATGTCTCCCCCTATCTTCTCTGCAAGATGAACAATATGCTACCACTGCAATCTTCTTCTGCTGCAAATGCTACTGCTCAACCGAAACATAAATCAACTTCTCAAGAATGAATTTCTCTTTATATGACAATCATTAGACCTATCCATGCATCAAACTCATGCCATATCATACATCATGAAGCAAAAGATATGTCAACAATGAATAGAGAATCATGAACAAAATATCAACCATGTACATCATGTGCCATACTGTGTGCCAACCATGCACAACACCCATGTACATCAACCATGTACATCAATACCATACAATATACCATCCAAACATCATAACAAGTGTCTCAAATATATCATCCCATACATCATGTACCAAAGCAATTGCATCAACCATGCACCAAACCTCAACAATATGAACTACAATCAAGATGTGTTCCCATACATGTATTCCATATCAACCATAAACCATGTGCTAATCATATTTCTAGCAAGTACCTCTAACAATGTACCAAATATGTACCAATAATGCATCGACTATAGATCAAGCTATGACTAATCAATGATGTACAACATAACCACCTCATCAACACATCAACTACATGTCCCAATATGTAGCTCAACCAAATGTCAAATGCATGCACCAAGACATCCAACCAATATTCCTCTAACAATACATCATAAGATATATCAATGGAGCTCACATGTATACCAGCCATGTACCATGATAGATCTGCCTCAAAAACCATTCACTACAACAAGTACTAAGAAGACAATAATACCTCTAACCATGTACTAAGAGTGTCCCTCAATAGATCATTGATATGTCTCTAGCTAACATCACATCAACATGAATTGTCCCATAAACAACATGCCATATCATCACTGGCATAACCAACATTGTTCCTCAATAGTAAATGTATCAATCCACACTCTAGGGATAGTACCATGCATCCAAGATAGACTTTCAACACTCAACCATTTGTCATCACCATACATACATCAAATACACATGCCAACATATAATCATGAAAACCTACAATAAACCATGCCATACCCTGCAAAACAGATTTATACCATCAAACCATGCTACAAATCATATGCATAGCCTTCTTTTCCAAGGATTTTGCCACAGGTATGTAGCATGTTCTACAGATGGATCGCTTATATACATGAACTTTCTATAGGTCACCTCGCGTATGTACTTGACTTCTGCCACAGGAGCCTGCATATGCTTCGGAAAAAAACAATCTTGAGCTTGCCTCATGGGTGTCATTCTGTTTTGGTTGTTCAATCTTCTTCACCCACTTCTGAAGGTGTCCCAGCTTCTCAGAACTTGAGCTTTGAGCTTCCATATTTTGAAAATTTTCTTCCTTCCTAGCTTTATGTGTTCTTCTTGTCATTCTATATGAAGCACTCCTCATGGACTGTCTTCTTTTGTTCCAGCAATCCTGGTACTTGTGTCCAAACCCACTACAACTGTAGCATCTCATGGTGTGACAATGAGCAGTAATGTGTTCCACTTGGTTACATCTCCAAAAACTTAGGGTTTTATGAAACATTTTATTATATTTCCTTGCATAATGTCTGCAATCAAAAGCTTTGTGACCATATTCATTACATGAGTAGCAATGACCATGAAAAACATTTTCATACCTTTTCTTTGGTGTCCCTATTGAAGGTGTCTCTCTTTTGAATTTTCTTTGAGGTGTAAACATGGCTTCTTGATGCCTTCCTTGCTTTGTTCTTTTGAAAGTTTCCTTGCTTTGTGTAGATGGTTGACTTGCAACATTACTTCAAACTTTTGAGAATGAAGGACTTACTTCATGCTACTTAGAAGTGCTAGCTTCAAGATGTATAGCTTCCTTATTGTATCCAAGACCTGATTTATCATTTGGAGATCTTTGCTTATCTAGGATCTCATCCAAGATTGTTGAGTTGTTCATGAACTTGATGTGAGTGTTTGACTTCTCTACTTTCTTTCTAAGATCAACAACTTTAGATTCCAACTTATGGCATGACTCTTCCTTTTCATTAACTTGATTCTTCAATAGTTCCTCTATTCTTTTGGCTTCTTCAATTTTGGTCTTAAGATTGACATTAACTTCAAGACTTTTTCTAGGATCATCGTCTACCTTCTTCTTTTCTTCTATTTCATTATTTAGTCTTTTTATCTCTTCTTCTTTTTCTTCTAATTGAGTCTTTTTACATTCTTCTTGTTTTTTGAGCATTTTCTTTAGTGCCATGGTATATCTTGGGTACTTTTCTAGGACTTCCTTGGTGTATTTTTCAAGATACCCAAAAGGAATTTAGTAATGTCTTATTTCACTACTAACATTATCTAACTCAAATAAAAATTTATCTTTAAGATTCAACAAATATTCCTCTTCATCTATAGGATAAATGTCATCTGATTCTACACAAACTGCTTCTACATTTTCTTCTTCACTTGTAGAGAAACATTCAACATAATCACACTTAGAATTATTGAAATCAGAGAATTTTGGAGAGTCTTTACCTTCATTGTTCTTGATGGAATTGTCTTCAGTGTCTTCCTTTTCTTCTTGATATGTCTTCTCTAGCTTTAGCCATAGATCCTTGGCGGAAGTACATTGTCCCATGATTTCTTTCACAGAACTTGAGAGTCCATTGAAAATGGTCTTGAGAGCCAATGCATCATTCTTCCTTTCTTCCTTTTAAGCTGCAACCTTTGACTTATTATTCAAGGGAACTGATCCACCAAAGATTATTTCCAAACACCTGGTCATTTTTCTTTCAAATACCCTTTCATTTCTATTCTCCATGCTGAATAATTTTTCTCGTCAAATATTGTAACTTCATCATCCATTTGTGTGTCCATGGATCTCCTCCAAGCTTGTTAAGTCTTATAGTGAAGCCCCACTCTGGTACAAATTGTTGGACATACCGATCACACTAAGAGGGAGTGTGAATCAGTGTGAAGGCTATTTTTACACTTCTCACAAAACTTTAGTTAGAAATCACCATTCACAACATCATTACTTATTATATTTCAATTACATACATTAACAATAAAGAGCTATGCACCATCAAAATAAAGAACACAAGGAACACCAAATATATGTATAAGTTTCTTTTGTATTACGGGCTACAATCATTGGGGTTTTATCCACACCAACTGAAATAGAGCACCAACTCCAAGAGAGCACTAAATATCAATGCAAGACCTATCCTGCGTATCTCAGCACCAACCAATATGTGAGGAAAAAAACCCTCAAGTCTAATACCTAGCTTGTAGACAGAAAAAAAATATGTCAAATTGTACCAACAATCTATACCAATACAAGTGCATCAACTATGCACAACCTGTCACAACAATCTGTCACCTCAACCTATCTCATCAATATCATCATCCAAATCTGATTTCTAACTCTATAACATACCTGGTGTATGTGATCATAGACCTGTAAACCTTCCTTAACTTCAACAACAAGAAACTAGCGTTTTCATCAAACTTTACTTTAGTCTCACATGACTAATTTTGGATTAGTCAACAACCCTAACTTGAAATAATCATAAATACGTACCTATAATAAACAAATTTCTCAATATGGTACAAAATTTTCTTCAGTGTCTTTTCTGTGATTCCTTCAAGTTTCACTACTTGGAGCCTCCCACAAAATGAGTTATACCAAAAATGGCATACCTTGCTGAATTCGGGCTTATTCTAGAAAGTGAACTTGTAGAGAATTCCCCGCATGGACTATTTGTTGTATGGATATGAAAATGGTACACAACATACTACATATCGTTCTCTAACCAATACATTTGGTATTACTAAATTTGGATGTGATATGAAGAAGTTATGGCATTTTTACCCGAAACACTTGTTTTAGACTAGTTTTAGGACTAGCCACAAACCCCATTTTGCACGGAGGGTAAAACCAAAAATAAAATAAACCACAAGCTGAAAGTTTTATCACATTTACTTGGATATGTTGTCTCAACATCCTCCATATTTCGTTTTCTGAATCATTCTATAAAAAACGTTATTGCAAAAATGGTGAGATGACATGTAAATAAAATACCTTAGAAAGCATCATCAAAATACTTTATCCTCCCTTGAATTTTGGCCTTATTTACTTCACCTTCCCTTTGAAATTCACTTGAGATCTCCTTTGGTTGCCTCATTTACTTGTAGATATTCAATATTCTCAATGGATACTCATGCGGGACCCTTTCTATCTTATTTATACTCTCCAAGTATCTTCCTCTAGAAGTATCCACTTAACCACTTTGTCCACTTAGCCACTTTCTCCACTTAATCAAATTTGTCCACTTAGCCACTTTCTCCACTGAATCACTTTATCCACAAATAGTAAAATCTCCAATTCTAGTTGCAACTAATTTATTTTTAATTGTTTTCTTGTTGCAAACACTTAACCCATGACTAACCACTTTGACTGGTCAACTTCTTCTAGGATATTTTAGAATAATTTGACTTCTTTGACCTTCTATAGGCTTCTATATAACTCATGAGGGTTCTCCAACTTCACATGGCCATAACTCTCTAATCGTGAGGAGTTATGTGATGTTCCAAATATCACCAAAAATGACATGACATATATTATCCATATGGAAGAGTTTCTCTTGCAAATTCATTGATATTCATTACAATATTCCTTAATCAAACTTGGGTTCCCTAACCACACTATTCGTCTAACTCACCATTTGTACTTCACAAAGTTTCCTCCCATGAGGGCTTTCACCATAAGGGAACCACTTTGACAAATTTATCCAAGAGAGTCTTCACGTGAGGGATTTCACCATAAGGGGACCACTTTGGAGTTTATCCATTTGGTTATTCCTATCAACCATGACAATGAAATAATGACCAACCTTTACATCAATCCATGAAAATACATCACTATGACACCACTTGACATCTTTAACATCAATTAAATCTATGAAAACATACGAAATCAATCAATACATCAATGATATTATCACAAGACATCAACTCTTTGACATCAATGACAACATAATGCGAAAACAGAAATATTTTGGGGAAGGAATACCAACAAAGCATATTATTCAATACAAAAACTAGTGGAATGCAGTTCCTAAGAAAGATTGGATGCACAGGTTCATTCATAATCTCGTGACAATACCGAAAAACTGGTATTTAGAAATAGAAGTGCGTAGAGACATAACAAAGTGGAGTTACATAACTCAAAGGTTCAAAGAAACATTTACATTTCACCATAAGTGACCATCGATATATACGGCACTTCAGGAAATAAAACACAAAATATTAAATGATGAAGAACAGATGGAAGTCAGATCGATATGCAATGAAGAAGAATAGACAGAAGTAATATAGATATGCAGCGCTCAAAAATTTTCTATGACAATCCATAAATTAATTGAATGCTATAATGTGAACCAATAGGATCAGGATGATGAAGATCCTCAGAATGTTCAGGTACAGGAAAGAGAGGGAGAACATCTAGTAGAGGGCCCAAAGCTAGAATCTACAACATATGCGCAGCTAGTCAAGACATGCAAAGTTAATATTGGAACAAAGGAAAATATGAATTTTGCACAGATAGGATACTACATGGATGACGAAACCATAGAAAAAATAGTCTAATTACTACGCAAGTACAGCTAGTGAGCTAGGCGAATTGAGAATCCATCTTAATCTTGATGCTAAACTGGTACGACAGAGACCATACCGAATGAACCCACGATATAAAGAAAAAGTCAAGGAAGAAATGGACCACATGTTAAAAGGAGTTAATGAACCAGTCGAAGAATCTGAATGGATAAGTCCCATGGTAGTATAGGATAAGGAAACAAGGGGAATATGAATCTAGATGGACTTTATAAAACTAAATGATGCATGCCTACATGACCCGTTCCCAACTCCATTTAAAGATGAGGTACTTGAGAACGTAGGTAGACAAGAAGCATACTCGTTCACAGATGGTTTCTAAGGCTGCCACCAAATCAGAATTGCGTAGGAAGATCGACATAAGATAACATTCGCAATAGAATGGGGAAGTTTCCAATACACAGTCATGTCATTCGGATTAAAGAATGAACCGGTCATATTCTCTAGGGTAGTTATTGCAGTGTTTAAGGATTTCATTCATAAATTCCTTGAAGTGTATTTGGACGACTGGAATGTCTTCAGCCTACTACAAGACCACGTGGAATTGTTGAGATTAATGTTGGACAAGTGAAGACAACACCAGATATCATTGAATCTAAAGAAATGTATTTTTTACACACCTTTCGTAATACTACTAGGACATGTAGTATGTAAACAGGGATTAATAGTGGACTCGACCACTAGGGACATGTAGTATGCAAGTATGGATTACTAGTGGATCCATCCAACATTGCATTGATTTTGGAGTTAGAACCACCCACATTAGTCAAACAACCTGCTGCATGGAATTCAGCCATAGGTTATTACAAGAAATTCATTAAAGGATATGCACAGATAACATCACCAATGGAAAAAATACTAAAAAAGGAAGCGAAGTTTTTAGGTGGAATCCACGACCACTGTAAAGGACTGGACACTCTAAAACACAAAATAGTAACTGCACCAATACTGGTATTCCTGGATTGAACTAAGGAGTTTCATGTACATGTATCTGCATCATCTATAGCACTAGGAGAAATATTATCACAACCAAGTGAAGGGGGAATTGATCACCCCATTGCATTCACTAGTAGTAAACTTTCAACAACAGATAAAAACTATACCACCACAGAGGGAGAGGGGTTGATCAGTGGTCTATATGCTACAGACATCCAGGCACTACTTACTAGGTTCGCACATTAAGATGTACACAAATCATTGTGTGGTCAGATATCTGGTCAATGCTCAACAAGCAGGGAGGATTTGTATGTGGTTACTATTGTTCCAAGAATATGACTTCCTCAAGTAGTAGTGAAACCCGAAAAACTCAATGTAGGGCCCAACCATATGTCATGCATAATTTTAGGAGAAGACATAGGAAATCCTTAGATGACATCTTACCAGATGCAAAACTATTCTCTGTAAAAATGGTCTATGATTAATTTATAGATATTGTATAGTTCCTTAGTATAGGAATGCCCCCCTTAGACACGACGATTGCACAGAAGAAGCTGCGGAGTACCAACTCATTACATGAAGCTTATATAAACTAGGCACAAATGGAATACTACAATGTTGTGTATTCAAACACAAAAGACCAACTATATTGGCATAATCACACAACGGGATAGTAGGAGGCCATTATGTAGGAAACACATTGTGCAAGAGGGTATTACTGCAAGGTCTTCATGAACTTGGATGAGTGCAAGGTTTGAATTCTCCACTTTCTAAGATCAACAACTCAGCTTCCAACTTATGGCATGAATCTTCCCTTTCATTTACTTGATTCTCCAATAGTTCCTCCATCATTTTGGATTCTTCACCTTTATCCTATGATTGATATTAACTCCAAGACTTTGCTAATCCCACCATCTACCCTCTCTTCTCTTCATTTCATTTTAGTTGCCTTTGATATCTCTCTTCTAATTGAGTTCCTTTTAATTTGCTTCCTTTGTTTCCTTTGAGCATTTCTTTAGTGCCATGGTATATCCTGGGTACTTTTCTAGGACTACCTTGGTGTATTTTTCAAGATACCAAAAGAAATCTCGAGTAATTTCCACTCAATTCTAATGATATTAACTCGATAAAACTCTCATCTCTTTAAGATTCAACAAATCTCCTCTTCATCTATAAGATAATCCGGCCATCCTGACCCTACACAAACAACTCTATATTTTTCTTCACTTGTAGAGAAATGTTCAACATCATCAATAATTTAGAATTCATTGGAAACTTCATAGGGATTTTGAGAGTCTCTTTACCTCTCATTGTTCCTTTGGATGGAATTGTCTCTGTCTCCTTCTTGATATGTCTCTAGCTTCAAATCCATAGATCCTCATGGAAGTACATTGTCCCACAGTTTCTTGACATAACTCTGAGAGTCAATTGAAAATGGTAATTGAGAGCCAATGCATAATTCTTATTTTCTCCCCTTTGAGTCAAGTAAACTTTGATTTATTCTTCAAGGGAACTAATCCACCAATAGTTACTTTCCAAACACCTACTCCTTTTCCTTCAAATACCCCCTTCCATTTCTATTTTCCATGTCAATAATTTTCAAATCATCAAATTTTGAACTTCATCATCCATTTCCAGGTTCCATGGATCCTCCTAAGTTTGTTAAGGCTTCTTATAGTGAAGGTCCACTGATACCAATTGTTGGACACACCGATCAAACCGAGAGGTGAATCATGAGGGATATTTTTTACACTTCTTTAAAAACTTTAGTTGGAAATCACCATTCACAACATCATTACAATTATATCCACTACATACATTAACAATAAAGAGCTATGCACCATCACAATAAATAACACAAGGAACACTAGATATATGTATAATTTTATTTTGCATTATAGACTACAACCTTTGGGTTTGACAATTGAACTGAAATGAGCACCTACTCAAAGAGAGAACTAACTCTCAATGCAAGACTCAGATCTCAACAATATCAAACTAAGATGTGAGGAATCCAACCCCCCAAGTACAAGACCCAGCTTGTAGACATAAAGAAATATGTCAAACTGTACCTGCAACCTATACCAATACAAGTGCATCAACTATGAAAAACAAAACCTATCACATCAACCTATACAAACAACCTATAACAACAACCTGTCTCACCAATATCATCATCCAAATATGATCCGTCAGGAATTTGTAATATACCTCGTGTATGTGATCATAGACCTACAAACCCTTAACTCAACAACAAGAAACTAGCATCTTCTTACTGGCTAAACTTTACAATAACTCATTACTGACTAATCTTTGGATTATTAGTCAACAACCCTTAACTTGAAATAATCATAAATCTTTACTTGTAATGAATAAAGGTCTCCAAAATGGTACACAATGTCTTCGTCTCTTTTCACGATTCCTCAATGTTCTACTGTTTGTAACCCTCCCACAAAATGAGTTATACTCAAAAATGGCATAATCTTGTTGAATTCCCTCGGCTTATTCTAGAGAGAACACTTCTTGTAGAGAATTCCCCTACATTTAATATTTTTGTATGGATCCGAAATGGTACAAAACATACTACAGGATTGTCCCTCTAAATCCAATTAAGCATTTGGTCTCCTGAATTTGGATCCTGCTATTAAGAATTTATTTATGATGTTTTACCCTAAACACATGTTTTACACTAGTTTCTGTGGACTCAGCTAAAACCCTATTTTCCACTCTGAGTAAAATAATCCTAAAATGAAATGACCCACAAGATGACATTTCTTTACTATAGTTACTTGTATATGTTTTCTCAACATCCTCCATATTCTCTACTCCTCCCTGGAATCATTTTAGAAAACGCTATTGCAAAATGGTGAGATGACCCTCAGAAATAACATAGCTAGAGCACTAATAAAAGACTTTGTCCCTTGAATTTTTTCCTTATTTACTTCACCTTCCTATGAAATTTTTCCTTATATCTCCTTTGGTTACCCCAGTCATCTCTGTAGATATTCAATATGTTCAATGGATACCAATGGTAGACCTTTGCTATCTTATTTATACCTAGTAGCTTCCTCTAGAAGTATCAACTTTTTTCCACTCAACCACTTTGTCCACTTAGCCACTTTGTACACTCTTAACCAAGTTTTCCTTTTCCACTTAGCCACTTTGTCCACTTTTAAATCCACTTTGTCCAATTAGCCACTTTATCCACTTAACAAACTTTTTAGCTACAAAAATTAAACCTTCCAATTCTAGTTGCAACTAATTTATTTTTAATTGTTTTATTGTTGCAACCACTTAACCCATGACTAACCACTTTGACTGGTCAACTTCTTCTAGGATCTTCTAGAATAATTTGACTTCTTTGACCTTCTAGAGGCTTCTATATAACTCATGAGGGTTCCCAAACTTCACATGGTCATAACTCTCTAACCATGAGGAGTTATGTGATGTTCCACATATCACTAGAAACGGCATGAAATATACTATCCATATGGAATAGTTTCTCCTACAAATTCACTGATATTCATTACATTATTCCTTAATCAAACTAGGGTTCCATAACCACACTATTGGGCTAGCTCACCATTTAGACTTCACAAAGCATCTTCCCGTGAGGGATTTCACCATAAGGAGACCACTTTTTAGTTTATCCATTTGGTTATTCCTATCAACCATGGCAAGACAATAATTACCAACCTTTACATTGTCCCGTCTATACATCAATCCATGACAATACATCACTATGACACCACTTGACATATTTGACATCCATTACATCTATGAAAACATAGGACATCAATCAATACATCAATGATACTATGGCAAGACATCAACTCTTTGACATCAATCATTTGAAATCAATGACAACATAATGCAACAATCTCCCCCTTTAGCATTGACAGCAATACCAACATTGATGTCAACACCAACCATTGATGGAAACATGTATACATGTCATTGCTCTTCATCAATAGTCATCTCAATCACACCAATGTGACTATCTCTCACCCTTTGACATCAATGGAAAATGATACTTCTCTCCTTGGGGATGTTCCCCCTGCTTGAACTCTCCTTGGGGTTGTTCCTTTGAAATTCATCTAAATAATTTCTCCCCTTTTTAATAAGGGATATCACTCTAATGTAATGTTGAATAAATATCACTCATTCTCTCCCTGTGACCATCGTTCCCCTTCGAAACATGCCTTTGTGTTATATCTCCTAGCATCTAACTCTCCAAGAATCTATCTCTCTATCCTTCATTTGATAAATATGTCCTCCTAGAATCATGGGAAGAAGAATGTCTCCCCCTATCTTCTCTGCAAGATGAACAATATGCTACCACTGCAATCTACTTCAGCTGCAAATGCTACTTCTCAGTTGGAACATAGATCAACTACTCAAGAATGATTTTCTCTTCCTATTACAATCATTAGACCTATCCATGCATCAAACTTGTTCCATACCATACATCATGAAGCAGAAGATATGTCAACAATGAATATAGAATCATGAACAAAACATCAACCATGTACATCATGTGTCATACTGTATACCAACCATGCACAACACCCATGTACATCAACCATGTACATCAATACCACACAATATACCATCCAAGCATCATAACAAGTGTCTCAACTATATCATCCCATACATCATGTGTTAAAGAAAGTGCATCAACCATGCACCAAACCTCAACAAGATGAACTACAATCAAGATGTGTTCCCATACATGTATGTCATATCAACCATAAACCATTTGCTAATCATACTGCTAGCAAGTGCCTCTAACAATGTACCAAATATGTACCAATAACGCATCAACTATATATAAATATATGATTCATCAATGATGTACAAAATAACCACCTGATCAACTCATCAACTACATGTCCCAATATGTAGCTCAACCACATGCCAAATGCATGCACCAAGACATCAAACAAATATTCCTCTAACAATACATCATAAGATATAACAATGGAGCTCACATATGTACCAGCCATGTACCATGACATATCTGCCTCAAAAACCATTCACTACAACAAGTACTAAGCAACCAATAGTACCTCTAACCATGTACTAAGAGTGTCCCTCAATAGATCATTGATATGTCTCTAGCTAACATCACATCAACATGAATTGTCCCATAAACAACATGCCATATCATCACTGACATAACCAACATTGTTCCTCAATAGTAAATGTATCAATCCACACTCTAGGGTTAGTACCATGCATCTAAGATAGACTTTCAACGCTCAACCATATGTCAACACCATACATACATCAAATACACATGCCAACATATAATCATGAAAACCTGCAATAAACCATGTCATACCCTACAAAATAGAGGTATACCATCAAACCATGTTGAAACTCATCTGCATAGCCTTCTTTTCCAAGGCTTTTACCACAAGTATGCAGCCTGTTCTACAGATAGCTCGCGTATATACACGACCTTTCTATAGATCACCTCACATATGTACGTGACTTCTGCCACAGGAGCCTGTGTATGCTTAAAAACAAACCAAACTTGAGCCTACCTCATGGTTGTCATTATGTTCTAGTTGTTCAGTCTTCTTCACCCACTTCTAAAAGTGTCCCAGCTTCTCAGAACTTGAGCTTTGAGCTTCCATGTTTGAAAAATTGTCTTCCTTCCTAGATTTATGTGTTCGTCTTGTCATGTTATATGAAGCACTCCTCATGGACTGACTTGTTGTGTTCAAGAAATCCTGGTATTTGTGGCCAAACCCACTACAATTGTAGCATCTCATGGTGTGACAATGAGTAGCAATGTGTCCCACTTGATTACATCTCCAACACCTTAGGGTGTTATGAAACCTTTTATATATTTCCTTGTATAATGTATGCAATCCAAAGCTTTGTGACCTGATTCATTAAATGAGTAGAAGTTCCCATGAAAAACATTTTCATATCTTTGTTTTGGTGTCCATCTTGAAGGTGTCTCTCTTCTGAATTTGCTTTGAGTTGTAAACATGGCGTCTTGATGTCTTCCTTTCTTTGTTCTTTTGAAATTTTCCTTGCTTTGTGTAGATGGTTTACTTGCAAAATTACTTCCACCTTTTGAGAATGAAGGACTTACCTCATGCTTCTTAGAAGTGCTAGCTTCAAGATGTATAACTTCCTTGTTGTATCCAAGACCTGATTTATCAGTTGGAGATCTTTGGTTATCTAGTATCTCATCCAAAATTGTTGAGTTGTTCATGAACTTGATGTGAGTGTTTGACTTCTCTACTTTATTTCTAACATCAACAACTTCAGCTTCCAACTTATGGCATGACTCTTCCTTTTCTTTTACTTGATTATTCAATAGTTCCTCTATGATTTTGGCTTCTTCAATTTTGGTCTTAATATTGACATTAACTTCAAGACTTTTGCTAAGATCATCATCTACCTTCTTCTTTTCTGCTATTTCATTCTTTAGTCTTTTGATCTCTTCTTCTTTTTCTTCTAATTGAGTATTTTTACGTTTTTTGTTTTTTTTTTGAGCATTTGCTTTAGTGCCACGGTATATCTTGGGTACTTTTTTAGGACTTCCTTGGTGTATTTTTCAAGATACTCAAAAGAAATTGAGTAATGTCTTATTTCACTTCTAAAATTATCTAACTCAAAAAAATGTTATCTTTAAGATTCAACAAATCTTCCTCTTCATCTATAAGATAACTGTCATATGATTCTACACAAACTACTCCTAGATTTTCTTCTTCACTTGTAGAGAAAAATTCAACATCATCACACTTAGAATTATTGAAATCAGAGGATTTTTTAGAGTCTTTACCTTCATTGTTCTTCATGGAATTGTCTTCAGTGTCTTCATTTTTTCTTGATATGTCTTCTCTAGCTCCAGCCATAGATCCTTAGCCGAAGTACATTGTCCCATGCTTTCTTTGACAAAAATTGAGAGTCCATTGAAAATGGTCTTGAGAGCCAATGCATCATTCTTATTTTCTTTCTTTTGAGCTGCAACCTTTGACTTATTCTTCAAGGGAAGTGATCCACCAATAGCTTATTTCCAAACACCTTCTCCTTTTTCTTTCATATACCCTTTCATTTCTATTCTCCATGCTGAATAATTTTTCTCATCAAATATTGGAACTTCATCATCCATTTTTGTGTCCATGGATCTCATCCAAACTTTTTAAGGCTTATAGTGAAGGCCCTCTCTGATACCAATTGTTGGACATATCGATCACACTAAGAGGGGGGGGGTGAATCGGTGTGAGCGCTATTTTTACACTTCTCACAAAAATTTAGTTAGCAATAACCATTCACAACATCATTACTTATTATATCCCAATTACATACATTAACAACAAAGAGCTATGCACCATCACAATAAATAACACAAGGAACACCAAATATATGTATAAGTTTCTTTTGTATTATGGACTAAAATCCTTGGGGTTTTATCAGCACCAACTGAAATAGAGCACCAAATCAAAGAGAGCACTAACTCTCAATGCAAGAACTGGCATGCATATCTCAGCACCAATAGAGATGTGAGGAATACAACCCTCAAGTACAAGACCCATCTTGTAGACAGAAAGAAATATGTCAAATTTTACCAACAATCTATACCAATACAAGTGCATCAATTATGCACAACCTGTCAAAACAACCTGTCACCTCAACCTATATCATCAATATCATCATCCAAAGATGATCTATAACTATGTAACATACCTTGTGTATGTTATCATAGACCTGCAAACCTTCCTTAACTTCAACAACAAGAAACTAGCATTTTCATCAAACTTTACTTTAGTCTCACATGACTAATTTTGGATTAGTCAACAACCCTAACTTGAAATAATCATAAATATATACCTGTAATAAATAAATCTCTCAAAATGGTACAAATGTTCGTTAGTGTCTTTTCTATGATTCCTTCAAGTTTCACTGCTTGTAACCTCCCACAAAATGAGTTATACCAAAAATGGCATACCTTGCTAAATTTTGTCTTATTCTAGAGAGCGAACTTGTGGAACATTCCCTGCATGGAATATTTGTTGTATGGATACGAAAATGGTACAAAAAATACTATAGACTGTTGTCTAACCAATACATTTGGTATTACTAAAGTTGGATCTGTTATGAAGAAGTTATGACGTTTTTACCCGAAACACTTGTTTTAGACTAGTTTCAGGACTAGCCACAAGCCCTATTTTCCATGGAGTGTAGAGATGAAATTTTTATCACATTTACTTGGATATGTTGTCTCAATATACTCCATATTTCGTTGTCTGAATCATTCTAGAAAAAACGTTATTGCGAACATGGTGAGATGACCTGTAAATAACATACCTTAGAAATCATCATCAAAAGACTTTATCCTCCCTTGAATTTTGGCCTTCTTTACTTCATCTTCCATCTGAAATTATCCTGAGATATCCTTTGGTTACCTCAAACACTTGTAGATATTCAATATACTCAATGGATACTAATGGGAGACCCTTTCTATCTTATTTATACTCTCCAAGTATCTTCCTCTAAAAATATCCACTTTGTCCACTTAACCACTTAGCCACTTTGTCCACTTAACCAACTTTGTACACTTAGCCACTTTCTCCACTTAACCAAATTTTTCCACTTAGCCACTTTCTCCACTTAACCACTTTATACAAAAATAGTAAACTCCCCAATTCTAGTTGCAACTAATTTATTTTTAATTGTTTTCTTGTTGCAACCACTTAACCCATGACTAACCACTTTGACTGATCAACTTCTTCTAGGATCTTTTATAATAATTTGACTTATTTGACCTTCTAGAGTCTTCTATCTAACTCATGAGGATTCTCCAACTTCACATGGCCATAACTCTCTAATCGTTAGGAGTTATGTGATGTTCCACATATTACCAGAAAAGACATGACATATACTATCCATATGGAATAGTTTCTCCTACAAATTCATTGATATTCATTACAATATTCCTTAATAAAAATTTGGTTCCCTAACCATACTGTTGGGCTACCTCACCATTTGTACTTCACAAAGTGTCTTCCCATGAGGGATTTCACCATAAGGGTACCACTTTGAGAACTTTATCCAAGAGCGTCTTCTCGTGAGGGCTTTCACCATAAGGGGACCACTTTGGAGTTTATCTATTTGGTTATTCCTATCAACCATGACAAGGAAATAATGACCAACCTTTACATCATCCCGTCTATACCTCAATCCATGACAATACATCACTATGAAACCACTTGACATCTTTGACATCAATTACATCTATGATAACATAGGACATCAATCAATACATCAATGATACTATGACAAGACATCAACTCTTTGACATCAATACTTTGACATCAATGACAACATAATGCAACAACAGAAATATATCGGGGAAGGAAAACCAACAAA
>SNQJ01S0060128.1:76273-90310 GCA_010110895.2 Picea sitchensis | reverse complement strand
ATCAATTTTAAATTATAGCATTAATTTTAGTGGCCTTGCTTACTCAAAAAGGTGCGGTCGCGAAACTAGTGATATTATGACTTGACAAGTAAAATAAATGAATATGAATACAATGCAAAGTCCTAACTTCAATTCCCAATAAATGATATGCTTTTCAAAATGCAATTCTCAATTCAGTTATGCAATTCTAAAATAAAATGCACTCTTTATTTACATGTACTAATATCAATGATAAGGACTCAAAAGATCAAAATGCCAACGATGTAAAATGCCTAATATTTTTGTATTTTCAATATATTTTTGTGAACCTTACATCCTTATCTGACACAATGTTCAGTGGAAGACCCCAATACTTCACCATGTGCTTGAAAAACAACTTCACAACTTCTTCTACGTTGCAAGGCATCTTAGTCAAAATGAAGACAACATACTTGGATAATTCATCCACCATGACCAAAATCATGTTGTATCCTTGCACCATTAGAAGTTTTTTGATGAAGTCCATCAAGACACTCGTCCACGGTCTCTCTTGAATTGGTAAATGTTGCTATAGTCTTTCTCTCATTCTGGTGTTCATCTTATCCTACTGACATATAAGGCAAGTGGAAATGTACTCCTCCACATCTTACTTCATCTGCTCCCAAAAGTATCCTCGCTCTAATAATGCCATTTCTCTCCATTGTCCTGGGTGGACAACCTAGGGTGAGTCGTGACATTCCTTCACGATTTCCCTCTTGAGATTGGATAAGTTAGGGACATATATTTTCTCCCCAAAGTACAACAGTCCATCGTGTAGCCAAAACTTCCGTGTTTTTCCCTCCTTCACCTGCTTCATGATGTTCTTCATTGTATGATCATGATCTAACCCTCCCTTGATCTTTTCATGCAACTCTTCCAAGAGATGAATCTGGTTTCCCCCTGAAGTAGGCAACTCGTCCTCCTCCTCTAGGACAACGATTTGTGCCTTTCTACTCAAGACATCTACGCCAACATTTATCCTACCCAACCTATACTCAATGGTCATGTCAAATTCTGTGAGGAAGTCTTTCCACCTTTCCTGCAGGGGTGACAACTTTGCTTGCGTCCAAAAATAATGTGTCGCAACATTGTTTGTCTTCATGACAAATGGCTTGCCCAACAAGTAATGTCTCCAAGTCTGCAAAAAATGTACCACTGCAGTCATCTCCTTCTCATGAATGGGGTATATTTTTTCATGATCTTGGAGCTTTCTGCTCTCAAAGGAAACCAGATGTCCCTCTTGCATTAAAATCCCTCCACTGGAAAATTCTGATGCTTCAATCTGCACCTCAAATGATTTCTCAAAGTTTGGAAACTTCAACATGGGAGTGGTGGAATTTTTTTGTTTTATCTCTTCAAACTGACAATGAGTATCACTTCTTCATAGTTTTTTTGTCTCAATGCTTGGTAATCCAAACACATCCATGGCTCTAAAGTGTCCTTCTTCTTCTGAAAGAGAATCTAGGTGCCGTATGGGGACCTTGGTGAACGAATGAAGTCAACTTAAATAAAAAATTTCAACTATCTCTTCAACTCTTCCAACTCATGCTCGTACAATCGGTATGGAGCTCTTGTTGGTGGCCGCAGTCTAGGATCTAGCTCAATACAGTGGTCAACAATGCATCACAGTGGGAGCACTTTTGATAGCTCATCTAGCATTATGTTCATAAAATCACCCAACAAGCCAGTGAGCTCAGGTGGAACATGCATCTCCACTCGATCCTCTTGAACTTCTCCAACAATTGCTGCATAAATCTAGGATCCATTCCTCCTTGCTACTCTCTTCATACTCATTGTAGACACAAGTTGCACCTTTACACTAGACTTCCTTGTGGTTGTGTGCACAACCCAAGCCTTATGTTCACCAAGTATAACCAGCTTCTGCATCCATGGCATGAGGACCAAATGCATCCTCCTTAGGAACTCTTGCCCAAGAATTGCCTCAAAGTCATCCATAGGTATCATAGTGAAGTTAGCTCAACCTTCCCACTTGTTAAGTCGAATGTGAACTGTGGAGGCAACACCAATTGTTTCCTTTGCCTTAGATTTTACTTCCTTTTCCGCATCTCCCCACAGGGAGACTCTAAATCCCAGCTCCTTCACTACCTCAATCTTTAGAAATTTGTACAAGGCACTTGAGTCAACCAGAGATTGCATTGTTCTTTCGTTGATACCCAAATCCATGAAACACAACTGATGGTCTTGGCTACCACTCTTTCCATCCAAGGCACCCAACAACCCTTCATAGCTTGTTGCAAACTGATCCTATCCACTCTTTCTGTGTTAAGTGAAAAATACAAAAAAAATCACAATACAACATACCTATGTTGTTCTCTTCTTTCGCAGACTATTTGGTCATGCCCCTTGGTCCACCACTTGGTTCCTAAGTGCTTCGATGCAAGTCCATGTAGATCTTGTTTCACTGCAAAAACCAAGTATCTTCTGCCTTAGGTCGCAGCGAGAAACTTGAATCGAATTTCCTTGAGTCATCCACATGATACTTCCATCATACAACTTCATCTGCCTATGTCCAAGGAGTCGCACCACCTTGGGTCACCTCACTCCCAAATTATGTATATCCTATCATATTGTGTGTTGTGTCTCCACAAATATCTTCATTTCAAAACTGCTCTAATACCATCTGTCATGCCCTCAAGAGTCATACCCAAATCTAGCCTTGACATCTCGTGGACATGCGGCACCGCGAAGGTTCTCACTTGGAATCTTGGCTGAACCAAGGATACTTCACCCAGACTATGCCTCTTCACCTACAACATACCCATACTATGTTCTAGGCTATAGACTAGTCACATCCTTACTCTATGAAACTCAATTGTATACTTATACATTTGTTAACATTCTTTAACACCTAGTCAAGTTGGCATACAACAGAAAACATGGAAACCATAAGAGACAAATATAGTGTGGGCAACACCAATGATGCCAGATACTCAACTTTTTTTATTATATTGTGAAACAGAAACAAAGCTTTACAAAGAGGGTGCTACTTCCCTAGTTACATAGCTAGGTAGAATCTCACGACTCTTCCTTAAACATCATATCTCTCCAGACCTGTTGTTCTGTCACACCAAGACTTCCCCATGTTGTTCCTCCTTGCCTCAGCCTGAGGTGTTCCCCACTTATGTGCCCAACAAGCTCCATGTATCTTGCCTTCACTTTCTTCTTGTCTTCTTTTGGTTGTGCGCCCTTGCTAGGGAATCCAAGGGTCACCTGTGTGAAAAATCATGTATTTTGGGTGTGTCGTGCCCCTTCATGAATAATCACACTCAACTGAACCGTCGCGCCCCTCAGTGGACCTAGTGTGCCCCAACAAGCTCGTTCACCCATCAATTGTCCCATCTCTTTGACCAACACGCCCTTCAGTGGACCTAATGTGCCCCAACAAGCTTGTTCACCCATCAATTGTCCCATCTCTTGGACCAAAGCGACCCATCCTTGGAAGCATTCCCCTTGGTTTGTGCTTTTCCTTGTGTTGACCGTCGTCACTCTCTATGGGTGTGTCGATGGCATCGTCCAACCTCTTTAGTGTGCCCATGCTTCCAAGGGCATATGGGTCCACTACTTGGGCATGATCCCAAGTTGCCNATCTGTCACAAGGGAAGAAGGGTGTGTGCCCCCTTGGCTTGCACATCACTATTGTTCCCCAAGGTGCTCCTTCCCATGCCCATAATACAATTTATTTCCCAACCGTTCACTTCCCCCTTATGCTCTTCATTCGTTCTGTCATCAAATCTACCCAAGGAGTGTGTGCCATCAATGGGTGTCATCAAAGGCCTTACAATTATGATAATGATTGATTTGGTCTATATTATTTTTAAATTATTTGTCTTGCTCCATTATTATTGATTTAATAAAATTTCATTCGATATCAAAGTTGATAAATATTCAACTTTATTATTTTATTTTTCATTTTTCTCCTGCATTGTCTCACCACATGAAAATAATCATTTTAAATATGGTAAGCCCGAAAAAGCCATCCTCTGTGACAAGAGTTACTCTTTGGTCGTAATGTTCCTCGTTACAATTTCAACTTCAAATTCAGTGTATTCCTCAAATTTTAGACACATAAGTGGTAGACACATAAGTGGGGGCACCCACTACGACATTCCTAACAAAAAAAAAGGAATCCAAGCAGGGGCTACCATTTTTGCCATATTCATGTGAATGAACTTATCTAGGCATTTAGAGTTATCTAGGCATTTACAACTATCAGAATTTGACTATTCGCTAGTTTCAAAATCCTCTCATGGAACGTCGATGTCGACTTATATGGATTGACACTAAATCCATATGCCATCATCATCTACACAATCAATTACATAGATTAGGATTTTTGTGGTGAATAGAAGGTTATGAGTTGAGGTGATAAAAAATTGGGTATTTATGTTGACAATGATGGGTCAAAGCCTTTGGATTCTATTAGATTTTAAAACAAATCTCTTAATATAATGAGAGGTATGTTTATTATTTCAAAATTTTGCACGATTTTCCACATTTGTCATACAAACCAAATTGCATTATTTATATAGAGGCTCTCAATTTTTTTATTATAAACTAATCAAGTAAAACATCCTTGTAAAGGCGTGTGAGGGTGCTTAAGAGAGTTCATATTAAACTAATCAATTAAAGCATCCTCGTAAAGGCATGTAAGGGTTCTCGAGAGAGTTCATTGGATTCATTATTTGATTGTGCATGTGAGACCGTAAAAGGTTATATATATATTAACACAAAGGAATTTTTTAAAAGGGTTATATTATCATTCACCTTTCATTGAAGCATATATTGAAGGGAGAATTTAAAAGAATCTAAAAGGGTTTATTAATTATTGAAATGCGTTTTTTTGGTAATTGCGTTGTGATATATTCTTCTTTGTATCAAAATTAATAAAAATGTATATTTGGTGGTGGTTGAGTTTCAATTTGTGGACAATTTTTCTCATCCCGAGTTGAAGTGGGACAATTTTTCTCATCCCGAGTTGAAGTGGGACAATTTATATTTATTTTGTGTCCTTTCTTGCTCATTTTTCAATGGTGACAAGCACCATTGTGTTACCTAAGTTCATTGGAACACATTATTTATATTGGAGCCAAAGAATGCAATCCATATTCATCATTAAATATTTATGGGAGTGTGTAATTGAAGGGTATGATTTTCCTTCTAATGAAGAATATAAAGAATCAGATGTTAATGGAAAACAAACTTTAAAAGAACTTATAAAGAAAGATAATGAAGAACTTTCTCTCATAGGGAGTGCAATTGATGAATCCATATTTCCAAGAATCAATGTCACAAAATCATCTAAACAAGAATGATATATATTAAAGAATATATATGAAGGTATAGCAATAGCTAAGTTTCAATCATTAAGAAACAAATTTGAAAATGCTAAGATGTGTGGTAATGAATTAGTAAATGAATACATCACCAAAATGTAGGATCTTGTTAATCAAATTAGGTCACTAGGTGAAGACATCCAGAAAGAAGAATGCTTGAGAAAAAATTAAGAGGTTTTGTACCTAAATTTGAAATGGTTTCCACTAACATTCTAGTCTTTAAAGATCTAAATACAATAAGAGTTGATTAATTGAGTGGCTATTTGATAATTGTTGAAGAAATCACTGCAAATGAGCATATGGAAAATTATTTTTCCATGAGATATAGAGGAAGAGGAAGAAGCAGAGGACAATATCATAATCAAAGTTACCATAATCATAATAGAAAACAACATAATTCACATAATTTCAAGAATTATCAGGGAAATGCATTCACCTTAAGAGGTAGAGGAAGAAATCCAAGTCAATTTTTAGAGGAAAGAGTAGAGAAGGATCTCATGGAAGTGGAAGAGGAAGATACAGGTCTAGAGAAATATATGGAGGACAATGTTACTATTGTAATAGATTTGGTCCTTTTGAGAAAGTCTATAGAGCTAAAATGCATGATTTGGAAAATAAAGGTGCCAATATTATTGTTGAAGAAACCATACTGGGGAAACACCACAGGGATAATGTCTCAAATAGAACTTAGAAGACTAGAGAACATCTTGCATTAGTACATTTAGATCTATGTGGTCCCATGGAAACTTTGTCTTTTGGAGAGGAAAGTTATTTCCTAACGTTTTTTTGATGATTATTCAAGAGAAAACATGGGTATATTTGTTTGCATGAAAAGTCATAAGTTTTTACACATTTTGTTGAGTTTAAGGAGATGGCTAGTTGATATATTCTATTTAGATGACTAAGAATCTAGTTTTTCACAACAAGATGAAGAACATTGATATACAATATCATTTTTTCAAGATTTAGTTCATCAAGGTGTGCTTGAAATTATATATTGCAGTACATATTTTTTCACCAAGGCAGACAAGTTCACTTTACAATATTTTTGTTTTTTAGACAAGTCAGAAAATAGCTTAAATCAGACTTCATTGGGGGGTTTCTAGGCGACATGTCATGGGGGAAGCCAAGGCTCTCATGTAGGACTTCTGTGAAAGGTCAACAACTTATGAATAGCTGACACAAGCTTGGGAAAACCCAAAGCTATCCAAGTCGAGGAGGATAAAGTGCTAGCGAAGGTTACCTTCTCCACGATATATTAGATAATGTCTCTTACTTGGAAGGGAACAAGATGAGGAATTGGATACCCCACAAGACCATCCCAGTCAAAGGGAACCTCTCCAAGACTTGGAGGGAGGGTACTCGGGGAGAGTAAAACTCTCTCTTGTTCAGAAAGCGCAGTATTAGAAATGCTAATGACATGGTTGAAGGGCACATCGCCCTCCAAAAGAAGAATTGGATTGACTGGAGATTGCATCAATACGACCACTTCTTCAACCGTTGGTTGAATAGGATGCGTGGTAACACGGCCAGGAGACACATCACCCTAAAAAATGGGAGTGTGGTCAGGTGATGATTTCATTGGCATGACTGTCGTGTCAATCAAAGGAGAGCCAGAGTGTTGGGAAACCAAAGACGACTCAAAACCCAAAGGGCCCCTAGGTGAGGACCATGCTTCCGGTATCCCAATAGTAGCAGGACACACACGAGTAAGGTGATCTCCTTCGCAAATCCTACAAAGGAACTTTGGCTTACGTATTACACATCTAGGCTTCTCGATTATTTGAATGTCCCCAACGTCACTCACAATGGCTGGTGACATGCTCTTAGCGTGACTGGAAGAGGCTGGAGATGTGATGTCAGGATGACTCATGGAGACTATATTGATGCCCCTATAATGACTTGCAATAGCCGGTTGCTGGTCTTCAACATGAAACGCAGAGGTTGTCGACCAATCCCCAACATGACTAGCAAAGGTTGGTGATGGAATTCCAGTATGACTTGCAGTGACTGGACTAGTGGTGGTGGTGAGTTGTAGCATTTGAGACCAAGGTCCCAGGAAAGATTGGTTTTGAGACATTGCAGGTCAGGAAGGGTCCTGGTTTACAACTTGTCCTTGTCTAGAAACATAATATCCTCCGCCTAATTGATCTATAGAGGTTTGTACAGGCATCATCACTAAAGCAAATGTCTGCGAAGAGACAAAAGTATGATAAGGATTAGTCAAGTGAGGATATATGTTTCCCCCATGTGAATGGGTTCCGTGAAGAGGGTAGCCTATACCGTAAAACTGATTCCCTCCGTATGAAATAACAGAGGACATATGGAGATCCTCCATGGGAAGAGTGTTCATAGGAACTGGCATAGCAGATGAAGGATATGCAGACCGGGTTTAATAAGTAGAATAACCACCCATTTGAGCATTGGCTCCTGAAAAAGCATGGATAGGATTGGATTTGTAAGAGGGGAGATTCCAACCTCCCATAGTGAGAGTTGGTTGAGGGACATGACTCTTATAAAATGAAGATTTGGACAACAGAGTCATCATGGCCCCAGATCCAAAACTAGGATTCATATAAGCAGGAAAGGGAGAGGATGGAAAGGGTGAAGGCATGTTTGGCATATCAATAGGAAAATGATTAGAGACCCAAGGCATGGACTGAACATCGTAATTCTACATACCATTATGAAAAGCGGATGGATTTGTCCCCATGAAATGAGTAAATGTCATGGGGGAGGTAGCGGTAAAGGAGGGAGCCAAAGAAACCCCACTATCCATGATAATGAAAACTCAAGGCACGATACAAAATATCAATGGTCTACGAATAATCAAAGAGCACACCAAAAATAATCAAAAGGCCAATATGCACACAAACATGATAAAGTGGATGAAATGGGCCTTCCTCTCTAAAGTAGGTATGCCTCACCCAAAAGGGGCCTGAGACTCCTCTGCTAAATATCAGAGATATCAAAATCAATTATAAGGTCCCTCGTGGGCTTAACAACCAGTCGGTCAGATCCCCCCAGAGAGGTAATCCTCCATAAAGGTTGTGTGTTGTCTGACCCTTATCTGACCCAAGGTACTTGTAGAATAACCCCTGCAAGTAACCTATCTGGTACCTCTGTCAAGCAACTAAAAAACCACAAAGTAACTGATGCACATGCGAATAGTCGTAAGTCAGGTCCACTGTATGGGTAGGGTAGCAAATCCATAAACCTTGAAAGCACCGCCTCTCATAGGGGTAAGGGTACTAGAAAGATCCCCATATATGAATAGATCCCCATAAATATATATGATGCTAAGAAGGTATTAGAGGGATATCCCTTCAACCAACCTCACACAACCTCATGCTTAACTTTGGTGTAAGAGGAGCCTCCCGATATTACCAATTATATAATGGATTTCACCACTCCCTTAGTCAGACACATATGTTGATTTAATAGCCTTGGAGAAGTTTACTCACAAAATCCTATTCTAAGGCTCTAAATCCTAAGCTAGTTTGTGCACCCTAGAAAAATAAAATCGTTACTAATCAATTTTAAATTATAGCATTACTTTTAGTGGCCTTGCTTACTCAAAAAGTTACGGTCGTGAAACTAGTGATATTATGACTTGACAAGTAAAATAAATGAATATGAATACAATGAAAAGTCTTAACTTGAATTCCCAATAAATGATATGATTTTAAAAATGCAATTCTCAATTCAATTATGCAATTCTAAAATAAAATGCACTCTTTATTTACATGTACTAAGATCAATTATAAGGACTCAAAAGATCAAAATGCCAACAATGTAAAATGCCTAATATTTTTGTATTTTCAATATAAGAGAATGAAAATGAAAGGACTGAATCAACATGTAACACCCTGTTTCCCCCAGTCTGTAAAAATAACTATATTGGCCAAGAACTATGGCAAACTCAAAGATGTGAATGTTTGATTTGACGGACCTTTGTATAAAAGGTCGATGAATGTAAATTATGTTATGAATATGTGTTGCNCACCCTGTTTCCCCCAGTCTGTAAAAATAACTATATTGGCCAAGAACTATGGCAAACTCAAAGATGTGAATGTTTGATTTGACGGACCTTTGTATAAAAGGTCGATGAATGTAAATTATGTTATGAATATGTGTTGCATGACTCCTGGGAGGGGGATTTGCTAAAAGAGACCACGATGGCTAATGAGAGGTGGTGGAAGGGACCTGGAATGGTTGCGCTAACTTCCACCGAGCCAGTACCGCACTGGTTTTTACTTGCTCAAAGACCAAAGAAACTCTCTGACCCTGGAATGGATTTTTCGTCATATTGGTAGGTGGGGAGGCTCCTCAAGAGTTAATGAGGGGATGGGGGTGAACTGCGCATCCATAAAATCTCTCAGACCTGACCACGAACGAGGAAATTTGTGCCACACACAATCTTGTAGAGAAAAAGGCAAGAGAGGAAGTGTGTTAAAGGGTAGAGAGAGAGAGAGCGCGTGACAGGGATCGTGGAAGAGAACTGGAGAAACTCTGGAAACACAGGGAGTTCTGAACATAGGAGAAGGAGAGTAACCTTCGTCCTGGAGTATTTTTCTGTATCAGGAGAAGGAGACTAACCTTCTTCCTTGACTTCCGTTGAGTTGGAAGTAAGAGACTGAATCTCAAAGCATCGTGGTCTAGCTTGGGGGTGGCTGGTGGTAAATCCGTTTGGAGTCACTGAGCCTGCGGTTGGGTAAAAACGAGCACCCCTCTCAGTAGTTGCATCACGCTTGGTGGATCTGATAAGTGTTTTGTGCCTTGTATTTTGAATTGAATATCATGAATACATGCTCATGTTTATATGCCCATAATGATTTCTGTGTGGAATGATTGCCTGGTGTTTTAGACTGGAAATAATGGATGCATGTGTATACTTACATGCCATAGTTGGTTTCTATACAAATGATTAAGTCTGGGGCATGAGTTCGCTCCGCCGAGAATCGTCTTGTTTGCTTGATTCTCGTAATACTCTGGGAAGGCTCCTTGAGAGTACTCTTTCTCGGGAATTACCCCATAAACCTTGGAACTGTACCGAACCTTTACTCAGAGACTTGACTAAGATCAAGGACAATTGCCTAAGAACCGTCTGATTCGTTTGGTAGACGAATGGTCGGAATCCTTTCGGAAATACCCCATATCTGTCAAGACCGATGGATCTAGAGGAGGAGCGTAGGCGTTAACACCTCGACCCTTCCAGCCTTCGCAAGTAGCAATGGGATCTAGGACCGTAGATCCAAGGATCTGATGGAGCTCTATTGACCGTCGATCTTAACCTTTGCATAGGTAGGAGAGTGGACTCGACAACATCCTGAAAGTCCCGAAGTATTCGGAACCGTCCATCGGCACAGGACGCGTGGCAGTGGGGTAGAATTTCGCTGACTTGCGACTTGGAGTGGTCAAGGGTAGGACTGCACAAACTCACGATTCGTGAAATCACGACGTGATTGTGGTCGTTGGATCCAAGCCATGGGAGAACCATTGGATCAGAACCTCCGCGTGGTATCCCGTATCGGGGGTTCAAAGGTTGAAAGAATTTATTTTCGACTGCAGAAGTCACGAAGTGTCGAGCATCGAGGGCTCGTGTGAACACGTGGCACATCCGTTAGGTGGGGATTGTGTGGTTGACAGGTGGTGTAACAACAAGCGCCCAGAGAAAGGTGGAAGCGGGTGACAGGTGGTGGACACATGTCACCTGGGAAAGAGTCAACCCATTGTTGACTTATCATGTTTCGGGGATTCATAAAGGAGGAGCATGAGGGCTCAGCACTCCAACTCGCGAAGTCGTGAGATGCGAGTAGTGCTAGTGTTTAGCCTAGCCTATGGTTACATGTAGCAGGCGCTAGCGAGGAGGGAGCCATACCCGTATCGCATTTCGGGTATCGACGTTTGGAGAAAGAGGAGTCGAGAGCCTTGACTCTCCAACTCGCGAGTTGCGAAAGGCGCTTGCGCTAAAGCCAAGTTGTGGTCGCTTGGAGGAGGATAAGAGAAGGGATGGTCTACGCTAGGCCCTGTAGAAATTTAGGGATTCTGTCCCTCGAAGAAAAGACAAAAACAATTTTTAGTCGCCGTAGTGGGTGTGTGACAAATTGGTATCAGAGCATGGTTACAACACTTGGCCTGCTTGGGCTCATCTACGAGTTGTGCAGAAACTCCATTTGAAGTACTCTTAAAAGGTGTAACCCTCTATATTAATCCCCTTTATCAAAAGTCAAAGTTAAGAACGAAAATTCCGATTGTGTGTATGCATTTGAAAAATATGAAATATGCGCTGGTTATGAATGAATATAAATATTGACTAACAACAAGTGTTTTTCCTACACACAAGCCGACGATCAATCGTGGGAAACTATAGACGCATAGAATGGTGACACACCACGAAGTGGGGGATGGCTCCCACAATAGAGACAAAGAGTCTAACGAAAGGAGGGTGGTAGAGACCCCTCCAGATCTAGCTGACACTGTGAGGAGCCTCATGGTTGAACGACAGAGCTGCATGGATGACAATGAGAGGTTGATAAAAGAGAAAGAGAAGAAAACGAAAATTAATGCAGTCTTGCTGCAGAGTTTATCCGACATACAAAGACAATTGCAGCATGGACCTGACACCAGTCACGCGGACCGACGACAGACAAAGAAAAGTCGAAGTCCACCTGAGATACATAAACATGGTATTTTAAGTGGCCACACTAGGAAGAGCACCTCGAGAAAGGTCCACCCCAGAGATAAGGGACAAGCGTCAGACGATTCCTCTAGAAAGGAAACTGGCAACTCGGAGGGATCTTCTAGTAGCAGAACTAGTTCTCTTTCCCGAAGAAAACGGAAGAAGTGAAAGCATTCCAAAAGTCATAATCTTGAAGAATTCAAGAAGGCCAAACCACCCTCTTTCAATGGTGAAATAAAGAAGGGGGAGGAAGCAAAGGCCTAGCTGCTTGGACTAAACAAGTATTTCAGAGTCCATGACTTCTCAGAAAAATTGAAGGCCTGAGTAGCCACTTTCAACTTGAATGGAAAGGCTTCCATTTGGTGGGAAGACCTTAATAATGTAAAAGAGATTCACAAAGAGGACCTATCTTGGGAAAGGTTTGATAAATACTTCAGGAAGAAGTATCTGTCGGAAAAGTATTTTGATGAAAAGACTAAAGAATTGTATGAACTCAAGCTGGGGAAACTCACCATAGAGGAATATGTCAGCAGATTCCTCGAGTTGCTGAGGTACGTACCCTATATAAAAGTAGAAAAGGCAAAGGTGCAACAATTCATCAGTGGACTACCTAAGGACTATCAGAACATGATTGAGTTTGATGAGCCAAAGACCCTAGAAGACACGATCCGAAAGGCAAGATATTGTTATGAACAACTTGGGCATCGGACAAAACCTCACGAAGGCTGGAAGCAGAAGAATAGTTCGGGATTCCATAAAAAGGGGTTTAAATCCCCAAGATTTAAAAACTATAAAAAGGACTCAAGGATGAGCTTCCCAACCCAAAGTGTACATCAATGGAATTTCCCCTCCCAAATCGAAAATAAACCTTCTGGATCTACCCCAGGAAAGATTGATAACCCAAAGAGAGAACACTTGAAATGTTGGGGTTGTGGAGAAGAACATCTACTGAGGGACTGCCCGCACCGACAACAAAACAATTGGAGAATTTACAACGTTCAAGAAGCTACCACCATCAATGACGTGGCTAGGAGTGTGCCACAAATTTATGCAGCCTTGGATAATAAACAAGATGACCACCAAGCTTCAATGGTGGAGATGGAAGGTATGATCACCAACCATCTAGTGTCTATTCTAATTGACCCTGGTTCAAATTTGAGTTATATAGCTCCTAAGGCTGTTGATAAGTGTAAATTACAGCCACATAAACATGCCAAGCCATGGTTGGTATAGTTAGCCACTGGCACCAAAAGAAAGGTAACGGAGGTCATACAAGCTTGCCAATTCACTATGGGTGAATTCCCCACCCAAGCAACCCTTAACATACTATCCCTAGGATCGTATGACCTGTTGATTGGTATGGACTAGCTAGCCACATATAAAGATAGACTAGACCATTCCCATAAAACCTTAGAATGTGTAAGTGAAGAAGGAAGAAGGATAACCCTTCAAGGGATCCAAAAACCTGTCTCGGTGAGACGAATATCATCCCTTCAAATGATAAAGTATTGCAGAAAGGGATGTCCACTATATGCGATACAGGTGTTGGAATCAGTTGAATATGACAAACCAAGCCTCAAAGACCACCCCACACTAAGAGAATATAGAGATGTATTTCCGTAAGAGGTATCGGGTCTACTTCCGAGAAGGGACATTGACTTCTCGATAGAACTTGCACCAGGAGCGGTGCCAGTGTCTAGGACACCCTACAGAATGAGCACACCTGAGCTAGTAGAGCTTAAATTACAACTAAAAGAAATGATGGACAAAGGCTATATCCGGCCCAATGTGTCTCCATGGGGAGCACCAATCCTGTTTGTGAAAAAGAAAGATGGTACCCTCCTACTGTGCATAGATTATAGACAACTCAATAAGGTAACCATAAAGAACAAGTACCCCTTACCCAGGATCGATGACCTGTTCGATCAATTGGGAGGTGCTTCCATCTTCTCAAAGATTGACTTGAGATCTGGATACCATCAA
>SNQJ01S0060128.1:47829-68463 GCA_010110895.2 Picea sitchensis | reverse complement strand
ATTGATGAATATGTATTTCTAAGAATCAATGCCGCATAATCATCTAAACAAGAATGAGATATATTTAAGAATATATATGAAGGTATAGTAGTAGCTAAGTTTCAAACATTAAGAAGCAAATTTGAAAATGCTAAGATGTGTGGTAATGAATTAGTAAATGAATACATCACCAAAATGTAGGATCTTGTTAATCAAATGAGGTCACTAGGTGAAGACATCTAGAAAGAAGAAGGCTTGAGAAAAATTTACGAGGTTTTTTACCTAAATTTGGTTTCCACTAGCATTCTAATCTTTAAAGATCTAAATACAATAAAAAATGATTAATTGAGTGGTTATTTGATAATTGTTGCAGAAATCACTGCAAATGAGCACATGGAAAATTATCTTTCCATGAGATATAGAGGAAGATGAAGAAGTAGAGGACAATATCATAATCAAAGTTACCATAATCATAATAGAAAACAACATAATTCACATAATTTCAAAAATTATCAAGGAAATGCATTCACCTTAAGAGGCCAAGGAAGAAGTCCAAGTCAATTTTTTAGAGGAGAAAGTAGAGAAGGATCCCATGGAAGATATGGAGAACAATGTTACTATTGTAATAGATTTGGTCCTTTTGAGAAAGTCTATAGAGCTAAAATGCATGATTTGGAAAATAAAGGTGCCAATATTATTATTGAAGAAACCAGAAATGATAAGTTATTTATATCAAGTTTAATGGAATAAAATGAATAAAGTGAGGCTTGGTACATTGACTTGTGATGTTCAACACATACTACATCTCAAGAGGATTTTTTCACTAGAATAAATGACAATTATTCTGGTAGAGTGATATTTGGAGATGATAGTGCTTTAGAAGTTAAAAGAAAATGTACAATAGCAATCCCAACATTGAATGGAAAGAATAAGTTTATTAATGATAATGCATTGTTGACATTAGCATTGAAAATAACCTACTTTATGTAGGATAAATGATGGAGAAAAACTACAAGTTAGTGTTTGATAATAAATAACGTTTAATCATGGATAATATCAACAAAAATGTAGTTGTGGTGAGAGGAGAAATGAATGCAGATAAGATTTTCAAACTCACTTTTTCCTCAAGTGAGTAATATAGTTTGAAGTCTATATAATAAGTGAATAGAAAAATTTGGCATTTGAGAATGAGACATTTGAATTTGGTTTTTATGAGGAAGACTAACATGGCGAATGATCTTCCTTACCTCAAAGTTGATGGTGGATTTGTGAATGATGCATACTAGGGAAACAACATAGGGATAGTTTCTCGAATAGAACTTAGAAGGCTAAAGAAAATCTTGCATTAGTACATTCAGATATATGTGGTCCCATGGAGACTTTGTCTTTTGGAAAGGAAAGTTATTTCCTAACGTTTTTTGATGATTATTCAAGAAAAACATGGGTATATTTGTTTACATGAAAATACATAAGTCTTTACACATTTTGTTGAGTTTAAGGAGATGGCTAGTTGATATGTTCTATTTAGACGACTAAGAATCTAGTTTTTCACAACAAGATGAAGAACATTGATATACAATATCACTGTTTCGAGATTTAGTTCAACAAGGTGTGCTTGAAATTATATATTGCAGTACATATTTTTTCACCAAGGTAGTACCAAAGGGAAAATTCTTCAGTTTTAGATATGGTCGTGAAATCTTCCCAAAATATCATTATGGGGGAGAAATTTTGTGTTAATGATTGATTTGTGTTATCTTTAGTCTAATTAATAATAAATGTTGTTAGTGTGATCATATCCCATAGAGATAATTTGAGAGTGAGATAATACTTGTTGAGTGAAATGACAAATGTTTCTTAAGTGATTATAAGAGCTAATTGTTTCATGAGATATCTCTCATACATGTATAAACGTATGTATCGGTGATGAGAATGATTGACTTGGTTTTCATTATTGTTATTTTTTTTTTCTTACTCTATTATTGTCACTTTAATAAAACTTCAAGGAGACTCATGCATGATTATGAAAAATCAAAGTAAAAAGGTGGTACAACCCCAAGTCTAGAAAGCTTGTTGTTTGTTGGGTCCTCAAAAAATGGTAACACTCTAGATAAACCACTAAATCTCTAAAATAGTACTTTATAAATAAGTAGTTAAATAAGAAGAATTAATTTAAATCTTTTCCAAATAGGCTATAAACTTTGAACAAAATGGGCCACCACATCCTTTTCTTCCTTGATAAAATCCTTAAGCTTTATTTATTCCTTGAATGTAGTAAATTGGTTAAGTTAATTAGAAATCCAAAAGGGTGCATTTTCATTTAGCATGAATTAACCATAATGTACACCATAGCCTAAGACTACCATTTTCAAGGACTAGTTTTTATATCTTCAAACTAACTCATAAGTCTAACAATGTTGCCCCACTACCCATGAGTGTCCATAACCTCGACAGAGTCACTCAAATACCACATACCTTATTCTACTACCAATGAGAATCCATAGCCTTGCTAGAGATATCTGCATTCCTCCATGTTGAGCTAGCAACAACCCCCATACTATTTTTTACTTTAGTGCCTGCTAGAGGCTAAAATAACATGCCCCCATTGTTTTGTTTGTACTTTTAAATCTTCATAAACTTCATGTACATTTCCCTCTTACACCTTGAAAGTTTGATGCTAGATATTCATCGGACCCATAAACAAGAGGAGCGGAGCGGGCAAAATGTGAAATTAGGAGGTTGGGCATATATTATTTACCAATACCAACTGTTATACGACTGACGGGACCCACGGCTCAGAGTGTGTTGTTCAAACCCTACCAAAGGGGAATTAGCATGCCTCTGAGCCGGGGGGAACTATTTTGCAGAGTGTGGTTCAGAGTTACTGAAGAATGCCTAACTTTTCACGATCATTAGTCGGAACAGGGCTTTGGTCAAGGGCCGACCTGGTCAAAGTTTGATGCATTTGAAGCTTATTTTGGTCATCTTCTCTATGATCTTACTCAACGCCTCAAAACCTCTTCGAAGTTCCTTTCTAAAACTTGTACAATTTTTTTTGCATCTTACAGAAGTTTATCTACCTGTATTGTTTCATACAATATTTTACTTTGCTTGCGATACAATGTGTTTCACACAAGATTTTACTTTGTTTTTTATACACATTGTGTCACGCATCTTCTAGTTTTAGTTGCGACATGTCGCATCCTCATGAACTTATTCTCATCGTGACAAAGGAAAACTTTAAAGAAATTTCTTCTCCTTTGCCTATGTTGCACCCTTCAAATCTTCTTCCCATCATGATGTATCACATCAACCTAATTTTTTTCTTTGTGTGACATAATGTGTGAATTGAGAGTTTGATTGTCCTTAGTGTATCACACATGAAAACCTTGTATGTGATGTATCACATGAAATTGATCTTTTCTATCTGGTGACATGCTACATTCACCAATTTTTTTTGATATTATGGTGTACCACAATGCATTTCTTTTCCATGGAATGTATCACATGAACACAATCCTCTCACTTGTGCGACACATCACTCACAAAAGGAATTTCGGTGTGACACCCCACACAACAACAATCATTTTTCTCTTGTGATAAGTCACACCGTGTAGAAATTTCCATCTCTGTGACATGCTTGTTATCACATTGCAACAAAATTCACTTTCATGTGAAACAACGATGTGACCTTTGATGTGACCCTTTCATATTATTTTTAAATGGGTTTTAAGTGAAAAAAACAGAGGTTATTTTCAAGTTATTTATATATCCAAAAATCATTTTTTTGTTCCATTCACCTTCAAATGATTTTCATAAGCATAGAGAACCAACACATAGCACACACCATCGAACCCTAGATGGTACGTTCTATGTCATCAATGACCAATCACTACCTTTTAGGTAGGTTCCTCTAAACAATGTGGAGCTTTAAGAAATCCTTGCTGGAATTTTTATTATGTAAATAATCAAATCTAACAAAAAATAATAATATCAACCAACCATCAAATTGCCTCCATCTACGCTCGGATATTGAGCTCTTTTTTTCACTTTTATCGATGTTATACAGTGCTTAATGAAAATTCCCTTTCTTAACCACTAAAAACTCACTCCATATTAGCTAAATTCCTCTCATACACCCTTAGATTGAGGTTTGATGGTGAAACCCTCACCAAAAATCATTTAACCAACTATATGGAAAACCATATGCGCCATTTCCATTTATTTTTCTATTCTCAAACAAACTGCCCAAGGAATCATTTTTGTGAATATGATGCACACCCTGTCTCACTATGAGGGAAAATGAAACCTCACCACATGGGATCAAAATGTAGGTGGAGGAAAAAGGATTTTGTATTTCAAATAAAAAATATTAATAATTTGTTTGAATCCATTTAGAACTTGGACGACGACGCAATAATTATATCGAACACCCAAACCTTATTAATCATGTTGCCCAAAGGGACTCACAAAATCATCAAGTGGTATTTCTTATCTTCCCTCTTAATCCTTTCCATTTTTTATAAGGATGATTCTTTTAAGGGGAGGTTTCTAGTGGGTTGTTATGTCTCCAAYACAGAAACTTGTCTTCAAAATGGCTACCCAGAGAAGATAAGATATTTTTTCTTGATAATTGTTCCTACACCAGTGTTTTCACTCTTTCAAAAATACTAACAATGCTAACAAATGATGTTGTTGATATGGGTGAGGTGCAATATCTAGACATGGCTAGGAGAACTAGAAGTGGAAAAGGGATTTTCATGGAAGTCGATCCAAATAGAGAAGAGGAAGAAGTATGGGTTGGTGCCTTAGGCCCTATACAAAATGATACCATCTATTTCATGGACACCACTATGGTTTACAAGTGGGGAGAAGTCTAACAATTGTTTAAGTAGGATTCATACCTAGATTTTCCAGTTGACGATCAAAACCAAGGTGTTTATCAGATGATAAAGTGTTCTTGGTTGCATAAAATAGTTGCACACTATGTAGTGCTCCCATGTGTAGAGGATATCTCATGGATCATTTTCCAGACAAATTTGGATAGCAGGTTAAACAAAGATACTCAATAGAAGTCCATCTCATCATTTTAGACATCAATATTACACACATGCTACAAGCTTCTCATAAAATAAATTGAACTTCCAGAGGACTAGATGCTACAATTCCCTCTTGATTATAGATAAGTGATGAAGAAGAATTCATGGGTTCTAGGGGAAAATTCAAAGAAAGGAAATTTGGTATCCCATTAGGATGATGAGGACCCCTTATAGATTTGTTGTTACCATCCTATGCAAATGTTATGGAGAGCAAGATTCCATGAAATTCAAAGAATCATGGGCCCCTATGATACCCAGGATCACACCAACATCCCATATATTCAATTGGGATTCCATCCTTTATGCCACCTTGGAGGATACCATATTGGAATCCAAACAAAAAGTGGCATGGAAACACCCTGAATTTCATATGTCATCCTATTTGTTGGATATCATTCGTGTGGTGCACACTTTACCAGGCATGGGTTGGTAATGGCAGCTAAGTGATCCCCCTATTCACATCTATTGCTATGATTTATGGGATCCTAAATAATACATTCACTACCACAATATTTGTTAGCATTTTATGATCCCTTTGTTCCAGTTACCTTTTTGTGCCCCAACACTATGTATGTTAGAGAAAGCAATGCAATCAATTGGAAAAATTGGGGATTGGTATGTATTATAAAATGGAACATACTTCAGTATTTATGGATCAACCAAACCCCCACATTTGTTCCCAAAGTTTGTACCCATAAAGTTGGTTTTGTAGGAAGTGGCATATAAAGCTCTCATCCATGGAGTTGGAGCATTCCTCACCATGGATAATAAAATGTTATGTCCTCCAAGGCATTTATGTGTGGGATCCTGTAATTTCAAAGATGGGAAAGAAGCATGAGTTGAAGTAGATATCCTGACAACTTTCCATTTTGGGGAAAAAATATTCCTAGACATGACCACATGAAAGTTGTGAGTTGAAATTTCCAGATCTACAAATATAGATGGCCCTATGAAAATGAAGTATGGAAGGAAGAGAAAATATACATAAGGGATATTAACTATGATGAGATACTTTATAATATGTGAGGCAAACCCCAACACAAGGACACGAATTAATGAGAAAAAGAAAAGAGAAATAAACTAATTCAAAGTGGGATGAAGAAGAAAGAAGAAGATAAGAAGGCTTAAGAGGAGGCTTGTTGGTGCACAATGGGGAGACCTGGGGTTAATCATCTATATACCAAAAAAACCATTAGACATTGTCCCTTCAACATCACATGCAGAGAAAGTGAAGTCTCACCCAAGGCATCTATAGGGACTACAGGAACCATGGTTCTGCAGTGATGAGGGGAAGTGAGGAATTCTTCATGTTCTTACTACCATTTACTCATGTGCATAGTTCCCATCACTTAAAAATTACTTAACATTCAACATATTCTATGTGTGACATTCTCCCACTTAACATTCATTCAACTACTAGATACTTGGGTGTGCGACATTATAACATCATATATGAACAATACATTCAACATATATCATGATTGCACCATAACATTAAACATCATAAAATGAAAATACAACACATCACATGATGTAAATCCCCACCACCTCTGGAGGCCCGTGTGACCTCCCGATCTAGGATCGTTCATCTCTAGAGCTGAATCAACCCTCGGGCTCCTGTTGAACCCTCAAAATTACTTACCACATGCATTTTTCCTCTCCCTGCACGCAAAATTGCATTCGTGAGGGCCCTATGACCTTAGCGGAGAAATACACGTGACCTCGAGCCAAAACCTAGGCTAAACCCCTTTTTACCTTTAAATGTCAAACCCCCGCTATAGCCCCTTTGCTTCGAAAAAAACCGTCATGTGGCCAAGGGCTATGACCAGGCGCCTAGCCAACATGTGCTACTTTGACACTTCGAAGCTCTGGACTTCGGGAGTTCCAACACCAACATCCCACAATCCTCCCAAAATCCGAACCCGTGAACAACTGAACAAAGGATGGGATCAACGACTCTCATTTTTTGTTGTGATCTACAGTTCACAGGGGTTTCGGGACTCCGTGATCTGGGAATTTCCCCTGTTCAAATGTGAAACACCTCAAAATGTGAAAACTTCTGAACGTCAAAGTCCTCGGATCAGAAGGTTGGCATCCACCTTGGATCAACGATCTGCGCTCCAGGCTTAAGAGATTTTCACAACATAAACCACACTTTCTCATGAATATGTGAAGTGATGAACTTCCAGATAGGCTTAGGGATCAATAGTATGGTTCTATCCTAGATCTATGGTCTAGAATCACTTTGGGCTCTAGGACTTCGGAGCTCTCCATTGCACAACCCTCCAAATCCTCCGAATGTCGGACTATCGAAATCTCCAGAGGTTTATAGATCCAATGGTCTGCATTCCTCAACAAACTAACGGTCGAGATCTTCTTCATAAATTCGGACTTCGGGAGTTCCAATTTGTTAACACACACAACTCCCTGGATCACCGAAATCTGAAGTGGTGAGGAGTCATGATTCGCGGTCCACTTGTTCTCGCAAATGGATAGAGGAGATAGACTCTGGCCTTCGAGAGTTCTAGACCCAAATCACTTCACACCCACAATATGTCGAACTCTGAACCCTTGCTATCCGCCGACAAGTGTCCCTTATGATGGACAAACGAGATAGATTCTGGCCTTTAGGAGTTTTGTCTCCTCTACACCCAACATATAGAAATTGTCGAACTCATGAAGTCCGAAGGACTTCAAGGGTTAAAACCCAATCTTCTTTCCTAGATCCAACAAATCTTGATCCTTGCACTCAAATCTAATGGCTCGGATATGGTCTCCATTGTTGCAGACTCCTCCTCCTATCTAGGGTTGATATAATGACCAATATTGATTCTGACAACTAATCCAACAGTTGTTGTAGCTCCTCCTTTGTTGCGACTTCACTCCCCTTCAAATGAAATATTCATCAATGGTTTTCAAAGGCTTGGCCTTTGATTTCTTCTTGCAGGATTGAATCCTTGGTCTTTTTTCGCGTTGCACCTCCTAATCTTGGAACTTGCAATAAGTTCTCATGCACACATGTTGCGCTCCTCCTCTTAGTCAGAAACTTGGACAGTTTTCTCCTTCTTCACTCCTTGCAGAGACTCTATGCACAATTTTACTATCTCGCCTGAGCTTGTAATTGTTGTAACTTCAAAGGGTCTTGGCCCTTTTGTTCCTTCGACAGTTTCTCACACCCTCCTGGCACTCATGATCTTCCTCCTAATATTTTGTGGACTTTTGTAATGATCCTCAATGCACTCCTTGCACTGGATTCTCCTCTGATCTTTTACACTACTCCAAGTGTAGGTGCACTCCGTGTGATCTCCCTATGCACTCTTTGCACTATCACTTATGATCTTACGAATAGTTCTGGTGTGCGCACCTGACACACTCTTCATAGAACTCCTAAACGAGTTCTCGCACACACCCTGTACTGTCATTTTAGAGTTCTCAAACAACTCTAAGGTGAATTCCTTGCATGACTGTGAGAGCCCATAACACCCAAAATTTAACATAGATAGATAAGTTTATCTATTCCTGCAAAGGGAACATACATGCACTAACAACATTTCTAAACATACACAATAACCATTCAAATACATTAAAAAAAACACATATAGAAGACACAGAGAATCACATGCAGGGAAATTTGCCTTTGTATTAAAATTGAATTGTCTTTACAATGTGTACAAGACTAGACTGCAACAGAGTGTCAACTCTTTCTCTTCTCCTCTCTTCTCTTGCTCTCCTAATCTCTAATCTTCCTTATGAATTTTCAATAGAATGATATTTTTACAAAAGAGGGGCTTCTCGAGCCTTCCTCCACCTACCTACATTAATTTACATTCAATTGACATCTAGCCAGAATCAGATCTAGATCTATCTAACTGTCAGCCATTAAAGGAAACTTTACATACACCTAGTACAAATATAGTGGCTCAGATTTCCTTGAGCCTTACAAACGTTAATTACATTAAATTACCTTAAAAATATGATATTTTAACTCAAAATTGAGAAGATTGGCGCTTCTCTCTCCTTGGGATCTGCTCCCTCTTAGTGCATTGTTGTGCTAGTTGTTGATGTGCTGATGATTTGGAGAGATGCTCCTGCATCATACTCCCATGCTAACAAAAATCATGAGCTCTTTCTCATGGCTCCTCTGATGTTTCTATTGAGATCCTCCTCAGTCCCAAACTTTAACTCTGATTTGTCCACTTGCTCTTCTACTTTTCTACTGTTGATGCTGCTGCAGGCCCTCCTCTGGTCAACCTCCATCTGTTGTTGAATGTATGTTGTGCCAAATTCAACATAAGCCTCCTTATATCATCTATCTCCTTTTCCATCTTGTCCATGGTCCTACTTCTCTCTTGCAATCCGCTCTGCTGCATTTCCTTTCCTTCACTCTGATCAGATAATTCACATCTAAAAAATCATAATCAAAACCTATTGATGCAAATAAAAAAGCTTAAGAATGATAAGAAGTCTTTGGAAAACAAGTTAGAGTTACTTATAGAAAAGGAAGCATCGAAGTTTTCAGATGAACAAATCCAAGTTATGGAAAATGGAACAATTACAGATCCAATCCACGTCATCGCTCAAGAAGCTACAAAATCAACTAAAAAAAAGACAACGTCAGATGTTGGAGTACAAATGATGGAAGCTCCAAGTATACTTACTAATTGAAATTCATCCATTAACAAGGCAACATTGGCGCATGAAGAAAATCATATATCAAAGTTAAACAAAGAAAGCGCTACAAGTATGATAAGGAAAAATCAAATTATAATAACTCCTTATCGACATCCAAATCATATGAGAAGATATATTAACCAATCAGAATATCAATGTCACTAGCACATTTGGGTCAAATTCCAATGGTGCATTCGACGCAGTTGCTACTTTATATTTACAGGAGAACGTCGAACAACAAACCCCCTCAAACGTTGTTTCACATGACGTCGCTTTTTCGACGCCATATATATCGTCTCTGTTGCGACGTTTCATGCAGACATGTGTCATCTCAGATTTGACTGTCCAAACCCCATATAGCCGTCACTACAACAACGCCAGAGACATCGAAATTCCGACGTCCCACTTCGTCTGTCTCCACAACATGGATGCCATAGGAGCGACATTATGGATGTTGGAAGATAGACGGATGGTAACGTTGGTGGAGCGACGATCAACTATATATCAACGACAAGGACGCCATGGGAGTGACATTATGGATGTCGGAAGACCAAGGGATTGTAACATTGGTGGAGCGACGGTCAACTATATATCAACGAAAAGGACGCCATGGGAGTGACATTATAAATGTTGGAAGACCGACGGATGATAACGTTGGTGGAGCGGCAATTATATATATATCAACGACAAGGACGCCATGGGACTGATGTTATGGATGTCGGAAGAGCGATGACTTGTAGGTGTTTTAAAAAAAAAAAAAGTGAGCTCTTTCCCTTCCAACAAACCTCTTAGAGCTTGTGTAAGCTAGAACCAAGGGACAATCTCCTTAGGAACTTCCATTGGACCATAGTATTCACAATCCACATCAATGGAATTGTGTGGAGAACCTTACACTTCTTGAGAGGATCCAACAAGAGTATGACCAAGACTTGAGGAGAGAGACCTAACCAACCTCTAAATATCACCTTCAAGATTCAAGATCCTTAAGCTCAACCTCTTGCATCTTTGTTCTACCTATGAAGAAGCACTTTCTATTTTCTTGTTCAGAAGGGCTATCATTTTGACTTACTCTGCTTGCAACTATAATAAGAACATGGAAATGATATCAAAGACTGTCTCAAAAACATTGATTAAGAACCCTTCTTCAAATAGAACTATACACCGAGTCTTCAAAATGTGATAAGAGATGATCATATTAACAATAATCATATTGAATGTCTTATCAACAAGGATTCCTAGACCTATAAGCCCTTCCTTCCAACTATTAGCCACTATAAAGGCATATAAATTTGATCTAGCTTTACACCAAATATCTTGAATGATCTAATAGAACCAAAACATGTGTAGTGTGGTCTTCTTAACAGAACAAAAAGGACAGTTACCATCCCATAAGTTATACTTTTTGAGTCTTGCATAGGAGGTTAAGCCTCCTTCTAGGATGCCCCATCTAAACACCTTTAGCTTGTTGTGATAAGAAACTATTTTAATCTTTGTGAAGAGCGATTATCACTCTCTCTAGTCAAGAGAGATAGGCCATCTATTATTCAACCTATTATACATGTCATCATCAGTGAAAGGATGAAGAGCATGATACTAACTTTCAGTAGAAGGACTATCAAGGGGGAACTCCTTTTCCTAATACTATTCTTGTAGCCTTAAGACCTAGGGGTGAAAATGGAGCTTACCAAACCATTCTTGGGAGAGAATATTGGTCACCTTAATGATAATCTATTTGTATTATGCTTGTAAGTGGAATTTCTCTTTGATCATAGACCAAGGTTTCCAATTATAGGAAGTGGTATCCCACAAATTTGCAAAAGAGCATATACCCTTATTTTAAAGTCTCTTTAAAGGGAACCAACTGTGGATTCTTGAGGGGTAGAGGGAATTTTTGGTCAAAGGAGACCACCATAAGTTATAAGCATTGATGTTGGTTCCAACTTGGGAATCATGAGGCTTCCAATGAAGTGTTGTGACTATTTGTTGCCAAGCCCTCTGGAGGCTTTTAAGAATGAAGCTACCATGTATTAAAAAAAATGGTACAACCAAAAGGACATTTTCAAAGAAAATATTAGGCATTTTATATCCTTCCACTAAAGGATGGCCAAGTCTATCCCTTATGATCTATTTCCATAATTCATTTCCATGTGTGGCGTTAAGAAACCAATTTACTACCAAGGTAAGGCCATAAGTGGCCAAATGAGGAATGATAAGTCCTCCATCTTGTGGTTTCCTAGTGCACACCAACCACTTGACCATAGGTAGACCTTTTTACCCTTTATTCTTCACCCAAAAGATATATTTTAAGATAGTTTTTTATTGTATCCCTACTGGTTTGGAATGTTGGAAATACTAGGACAACTGAGAGGGGGGGGTGAATCAGTTTTAACTGTGCTTAAACAATTTATGCATATTAAAATGTTATTAACCTTCTTCAAGTGACAATCAATATTATTCAAGTCATGAACATTAGAAATAATAAACATCAATCACAAACATGATATACACAGAGACAAATGTTCATGAGGGAACCCATAAAGGGAGAAAAACTCTTCTTCTTGGAATGATAGGCAATCTTTTATGTTTTGTACATTATCATTCTTATGAGTTCTAACTCCTTTTGAGGCTACCACCTCTATTTTACAAGCTTGAACTTGTTGAGAACACCAACTCTTTGGTTTCTCTAGCACCCACTAGAAGGAAGCACCAACTCCCTGAGTGTTCCAACACCAACTGGATGGAAGCATCAACTTCCAGTCATACAGGCACCAACCTGTATGATAGAGAACAATAGTTCTCCCTTTCACCACCCTACCACCCTGGTTTTTCTGGCTGCAACCAGATGGAAGCTACAACTCCCTGTGTTCAAGCACCCATTTGAAACTCTGAGGACAACAATCCTCCCTAGCACCACCCTCTTTTCTAAAAAATTGCTTGAATAATATACAATAACACAAACATTTCAACATTTACCAGTTCTTCTCTATTCTCCAATTCTGTTCTGGTTCTGTCTGTTCATGCTCAACTCCAGTTGTTGTTTCTTTCCATCTTCTCTTCATATGTTCTTCTCATGCTCTTAGGTTCTCGTACAGTCTGCCGTTTTCACCATTTCTGCTCTGTCCAGCTTGTGTTCTTCATCTCTGCATCTCTCACACTCTGTTCATGCTCTCTACTTTATTATATATAATTCAACTTGTTTTACCGAGAAACATCAACCTTCCTCTGTCTCAGCGTCTTTCTTTTATTCATGCTCTCATCATCCGTTACACTCTACATCTCCAATGCTCAATGTCGGGAATCTCAGAACGCTCAAGAGCCATGATTCCAATGCTCAAGAACAATGATTCAACCACTTAGGAATAATTATTCAGTTAGTGTAACTGGATCATAACTGATTAATAAATCACTAGATGAATCAACAACCCTTTGATCAGATTTGGTTTGATCAATGTGGTTGGATTATACTCCGAGGTGGATCCTGGCAGCGTTAGCTCCTTCCCCTATCTTCCACTGATGTGACCATGGGTGATGCTATCATGTGACCATGCGATTKCAGGCGTGGCCAAAGGTGGTTTAGGGAAACCCTCTTTTCGCCCTGCAATTCACTAYGAGCCTCCATGAATCCTTTCTCCAAAACCATGGTTTTGATTGTGGCCCACTCACGAAAAATTAAGACCTGAGCATGTTCTGACCTCGCAATGCGACGAGACCGTCGATCTCACGATCTTGATGGTGCTCCTTCGATCAATGAATCCAATATATCTTCCTTTCCTACCTTCTTTCCTCCGTCCACGCGCAATCCTTAGTCTTAACGACAAAGTGACATGTGGCCCTCCAAACCGAAAGACGAGATCGATTTCACCTTTCAGGATTCGGGAGTCTCGATTCTCAAACTCTGCTTTCTCCGCGGTGCTTCCACCCAGAGTTCATGATATATCGACACGTGGTCTTCTCGAATCTAATAATTGAGATTCACTTCAGGTTTCCGGGGTTTGGGAATCTCAACTCTCAACTTTCTTCCTTCCTTTGCTTTTTCCCAGAGTGTTCTAACTGGAGTACACGATTTGTTGACGTGTGTCCTCCTACAGATCGATGGTCCTCAACTCCTTTGGGTATTTGACCTTTCAAACAGATTGAATGGTTTATTTCACATAAACAAATCAATGGTCATATTTGATCCTTACACTCATCCTTTCATTTTTCAATCTGACGGCTAGGGATTAATCAAACATTGAGATGGACGGCTGTCGGAACTTCACCCTTTGGAACTTCAGGATTTGAAATTTTCAAAGATACACTATCCTTCCACTGTACTATGATCAATGGTTGAGAATACACCCGAAGTGATATTTCATATCGGACGAATCGTGTCCTTGCTGATGTGGTCTGCTGACGTGGTCTGCCACACGTCCTTGCTGACATGGTCTGCTGACGTGGTCTGCCACATATCCTTGCTGATGTGGTTTGTTGACGTGATCTACCATATATCCTTTATTAACGTGGTTTGCCACATGTCCTTGCAGACAAGTTTTGCTGACGTAGATCTCCCTGATATAACGGTCATCGTATGTTCTCTAGATCCGATGGTCCTTATTCATTTTGGATTTTCGGCTCTCCGGGCTTCGGGTTTTTCAAATCTCAAACTGAAAAATCTAAAGTGAGATTTTTCGGAGCTTAACCTCCTCGCATCTTTATACTTGAACTAAATGTTGTTCATCGATCATGATCTTGGATTGATGGCTCGATTTTTCTGTGATGCAACTCTTCTAACTTATCCTGTCCTTCCACTTAGAATGATCCAACGATTGACAAAAATTCACATACATGAGATCTCAGATATTTTACCTCGCTTATCCTATCCTTCCACTTTAAAATGATCCGACGACTGGCGTGAATTTAGGTTTGATCCGACGGCTGATGGGTATTCGGATAATCAAATTATCAACCCTTTAGCTCCGCTTACCCTATCCTTCCACTTAAAGTGATTCAACGGTTGTGAAGATTCTCGAAGAATATTAACGATCAAGGATGGTTGCAGAGACACAACTTGCGAGTGATTTAAATTGTCACCAAAATTCTGCAATTTGAAGTTGTGCATCGTTGGTGAGTTAACTACAATCGTCGATCTTCGAGACTATAAGATCTGACGGTCCTGACTAATTGTGGGATTGGAACTAGCGTGATATTTAATTCTCCTTCCGATCTTCACAATCTATCCCTGCTGTTGATCTGGCGATTGCACATCTGACGGTCACAACTCAATCCGAATTATTCTGATTGCTTGTTGGATCAACCACAGTCGTCAATATCCGAGTCTAGGAGATCTAACGATCTAGACCAATTTTGGGATTGGAACTAGCGAGATGTTTAATTCTTCTTTCGCTCCCCGCAATTCATCCCTTCCGTTGATCTGGCTTGTAGATCCGACGGTCACAATCCTCCAACGGTCCTCAAGCCCAGGGTCACTCATATGACCGAAGTTCGTTATATGAGATGATCAACACCATCAATTTATTGATTAGATGGCTGCTGAGGCTTCTCACCCTGAGCTTACGCTTTTCCTTTCGAGATTTGATCTCTGCATACTGTTCGCTCCTCCTCCCGAGCTTACGTTTTTTATTCCAATCTTTGATCTCTACTTATTGTTCGCTCCTCCTCCTGAGCTTATGATTTTCCTATTTTCCATCGTCGTTGTTGTTCTTTCCATCAATGACAAGCACACTCTTCCTGTAAAATATGCCAACAATCTCCCCCTTTGGCATTGATGGAAACCCTAAAAGGCTTCTTAGATCTCCAATTGTAGCATCCAAACCACTCCTTTTCTCCCCCTTTGAAATCAATGTCAAAGAAAACATGCTCCCCCTGAGATGTTGCAGTACTTTGTGAAGGTATCAGATATTCAACCAACACTTACTCCCCCTGACAGGATGGACTCTCTTTTGTGAGAGAAGGGATGGCACCTAGCTTCTGATAGAGATATTCAAATGGTTTCTTGGCTAGGGGTTTACTAAAGATGTCTGCAATTTGTTCTGTGGAAGGAATATAATTCAACTGAACAACTCTGTTTGTAACTTGCTCTTTGAGAAAATGATACTTTATTGGTATATGCTTCATCTTTGAATGAAGAACAAGATTCTTTGAGACACTAATGGTACTGGTGTTATCACAATGAAGTGGAATGGGATCAATATATTTTACCTTCAAATCTGCAAGAGTTTGTATCATCCATAAGATCTGAGTGCAACAAGTAGCATCAAGAATGTACTCTGCATATGTAGTTGATAATGAAATAGATCCTTGCTTTTTACTAAGCCATGCTACTAACAAATCACCTAATAAGAATGCACCTCCACTGATGCTCTTTCTCTCATCCAAATAGTTTTCCCAATCATCATCTGAATATGCAGTTAATTGAAAATTCTGATTTTTAGGATACCAGAGACCATAAGTCATTGTACCCTTCAAATATTTGAATATCCTTTTGACAACCACTAAATGAATTAGTTTAGGATCAGACTGATAATGACCTACCATTCCAACAACTTTCATTATATCAAGACGGGATGCTGTGATGTACATAAGACTACCTATCATTGATCGATATGTTCTTTGATCAACATTAGGTGAAATATCATCTTTACTGAGCTTGAAACCAACCACCATAGGTGTTCTCACAAGTGTAGAATCTTCCATCTGAAATCTCTTTAACATCTTCTTTAAATACTTTTCTTGAGAGATAAATATCCCTGCAGAACTCTTATTGATTAATAAACCAATAAAATATGACAGTTCTCCTATCATGGACATCTCAAACTCAGTTTGCATTGAATTAGCAAACCACTGAAATGAAGGGTCATTAGTGCATCCAAAAATAATGTCATCTACATAAACCAGAACAACTAATAAATCATCACCTTGATACTTAATTTATGTATGATTGTCAACAATACCTTTCTTGAACCCTTTGTCCTGTAGAAATTTTTCCAGTCTATAATACCAGGCTCATGGTGCTTGTTTCAGTCCATATAATGCCTTTTTCAACTTACAAACATAGTTAGGATTATTTGTCAGTGAAAACCCTTCAGGTTGCTCCACATATACTTCTTCTTCTAGATCTCCATTAAGAAATGTTGACTTAACATCCATCTGATATAATTTAAAGTTCTTATGACATGCATAGGCAAGAAACATTCTGATGGCTTCTAATCTTTCCACTGGTGCAAAGGTTTCATCAAAATCCCATCCCTCAACTTGTGCATACCCCTTACAGACCAATCTGGATTTATTCCTAACAATTTGTCCTTGTTCATTCATTTTTTTCTTAAACACCCATTTGGAGCCAATTACATTCTTATCTACAGGTCTAGGAACAAGCTCCCAAGTATTGTTCTTCTCAATCTGATCCAATTCCTCATTCATTGATTTTAACCAATTTACAGATTTACTGGCTTCATTAAATTTCTTGGGTTCCACCATGGATATGTAGGCTATATGTGATTTCTCGGTGTCTTTGATTATCCTTCTCCTAGTTTGTATACCTTTGTCTTTCTCACCAATTATCTAACTTGCAGGATGATTCTTTTGAGTAATTATGGAGGAAGGATTTGATGTTGTCTGCTGATTTGAATTTACCTGAGTATTTGTATCTTCATCTGAATCAGAGTCTTAATTTTTTTATTCTTGGACCTGTTCATCTCCAACTTCAAATGTATCCTTTGTTGTTGATTCAATATTGCTCACCTCTCTTACTACAAATCCTTCATCAAATCTTATGTCAATGCAATCAACCAATTTATGCAGCCTCTTATTATAACATCTATATCCTTTACTGTTTGTAGCATACCCTAAGAAGATTCCTTCATCAACCCTATCATCATACTTGCCAAGGTTTTCATTATTATTCTTTATGTAGCACTTACTCTCAAAGACTTTGAAGTGTTTGATAGAAGCAGGTCTTCCATACCACAGTTCATAAGGTGTCTTGTCACTGTGTGGTCTGGGGTGAGATTTGTTAAGAATATGGATTGTTGTGTGTATTTCTTCTACCCAGTAGGTTTGACCAATGTTCTTCTCATTCATCATTGACCTGGCCATTTGCTGAACTGTTCTGTTTTTCTTCTCAACTACTCCATTTTGCTGTGGAGTTCCTACGATTGTGTATTCTCTCTTGATCCCATGTTTATCACATAATTCCTTGAAATCACTTGACATAAATTCTCCTCCTCTGTCTGATCTTACAACCTTTAATCTTTTGCTTGTTTGATTCTCAGTTAAAGCCTTAAATATTTTAAATTTCTCAAATGCTTCAACTTTTTCTTTTAGAAAAGAAACCCAAGTGGGTCTGGAGTAATCATCAATGATAAACATGAAGTAATTTTCCTTCCCTGTGCCTTCATATCTTGATGGTCCACATAAATCCATATGAACTAATTGGAGTGGTTTCTCTGTTGAAGTAGAGCTCTTGGATTTAAACTGTGTCTTGGTTAGATTTCCTACTTGACAGGGTTTACACATAGAATCTTGTGGCTTTGATATTCTTGGAAGATATTTTACTGCCTCAAGATTTTTGAGCTTGATTAAGTGGTCAAATTTTAGATGTCCAAGTATCCTATGCCATAACCTTATTTCATCATGTTTTCATATATGACACTCTTCTCTATCTTCTTTCAACACATATACATTATTATCTGTCCTTATGCCTTTTGCCACCACTTGTCTTGAGTTTACAGAATTTATCTTACAATATTTGGAAGTGAACACCACTTCACATCCTCTGTCACACATTTGACTTACACTGAGAAAATTATGTTTCAACCCATCTACAAGCAGAACATCCTGGGATTTTCCTTTACCATTACTTAAACTCACCATCCCTTTACCCTTGATTTTACCTGGTTCATTATTTCCAAAGGTCACATTTCCTGTTTTGTTTTTACTTATAGACATAAACTTATCCTTGTCTCCAGTCATGTGCCTAGAACATCCACTGCCTATATACTAGGGGTATTTTTGTTTTTGAGTTGAAAGTACTAGACCACATTTTTCACATCTTTCTTTTTCCATGTGCTGACATTTCTAGCTGAGGGTTTTATCCTTAGATCTGCTTTGTAATTCTTTAGATGGAAATTTGCAGCTTTGTGGCTGAAGTTATGACAATTATAACATTCAAGCTGAATGTTCAATAGGTCAAAGTGATTGGTGCAACTTTGTCTACTCATTGGCTGTTTAGTTCTATGTTGCAAAGATTGTTTTTCTTTCTCTCCTCAGTTGCATGTCTCTAAACTTAATTTGACAATTTGCAATCTTATGACCAAAATTAGAGCAGTAAAAACAATAACCATGGAAGAAATTTTGTACATGAAGGATGGCCTTCTTCTTGTCATTTGTTGCTCCATACTCTACTGTCTTTTCTTTTTATCAGGGATCATCTTGTCCTTATTAGCTATTGGTGGCAGAATATTCACATGGTCTAATTGTCTACTGACTTGGAACTTGATCATCTTTACTCAATCTTTTCTTTCTGTTTGTTTGATTCTTGAACCACTTACATAGCCTAGACCATTCTTCAAAAAAGGAGATCTCTGTTTGCTCAGAATGTTGTTTAGTTCTGCTGAGGCTTTAATGCTTGGAATATTTTGGAGATACAATGCTTTAAACATATCCATCTCTTTTCTGTTTTTTACTACCTCTTCTTCCAAGGCTTCACATCTTGCCTTCTTCTCTGATAACTGTTGTTTTAGAATGTCCTCTTTTTTCTTTGATTCTTCTAATTCCACTTTTAGCAGGGAAAAGTCTTCATCAGGTTTTTTACTATCTTTCTCGAACTGTATCATCAATTGTTTTTTCTTTTTCTTCTTAAATCCGAGTCTAGCAATTTCTTCTAGGGAACTGATCAGTTCTCGTTTCAATTCAAACACAACTTCTTCATCATTAACATCACTTCCTGTGATTTTATTATCATAATACTCTTTTGCCATGAGCATAAAGTCATTAACCTTATCTTCACAAGAAGAGTCACTATTTGTGTCTCTTGAAGAGTAATCATTGTTTACACATAAACTTTTCTTTTTACCAAATATCTTGGATTTGTACTTCTCTTCACTTTTAGAGTTCTTGTCTTTATTCTTGTGTGGACACTTATATGCAAAGTGACCTATCTTTACACAGTTAAAACATTTGAAGGGAAACTTGCCTTGGTACTTTCCTGATCCTTTCTTTAGTCTTCTCACAAATTTTGCTTCAATTTCATCAGGCTCAGAATCTTCATTCTTATCTGCTTTAAATGATGCTTCTCTAGAGGTGGGTTTATATTTACCTATCATCATTTCATAAGAAGTCAAATTTATTATGAGTTGGTCAATAGGCAAATCTTTTATATCATTAAGTTCTGCTATAGCAGAGACCTTTGGGTTGAACCTATCTGGCATAGATCTCAAAATTTTATGAACTAAAGAGACATCCTCAATCTTTTCACCAAGTCCTTTCATTTCATTTACTAGTTCTTCAACTCTTAGAAAGTACTTCCCAACAGTTTCATCCTCTTTCATCTTTAGATGTTCAAATTGTAATCTGTAGGTTTGAAGCTTGGCATCCTTTACCTTCTCATTACCTTCATAACTGCTAATGATTTTGTCCCACATTTCTTTGGCAGATTCTAAGTGCATAAGTTTTACAAATTTTGCTTCTGCAAGCCCACTCAGAATATAATTCATAGCCTTAGAGTTGAAGATGAATTATAGCTTTTCATCCTTATTAGCTAGTACAACTGTCTTTACATAACTAGTCTCTACCACACCCCAGATATCTGCACCTAAATCCATTATGTAGGTTCTCATCCTAACTTTCCAGAAGGTAAAGTTTGTTCCATTTAACAAGGGGGCCTTAT
>SNQJ01S0060127.1:27775-44713 GCA_010110895.2 Picea sitchensis | reverse complement strand
AACTCTTATCGAATCGAAAGAGTAGAGATCTCCATAAGGCCTGGTTATCTCAAGGCCTAGCCTATCCATAATAGTTTTGGGCATCACATTATGTGAAACTCCAGAGTCTAGCATGTAGTTATGAAGCAGTCAATCATGCACATTTAGGGTGATATAGAAAGGAGCAACGGTGTCTCTGGCACCCTCGAAATGTGGACCAAAAGTGATATTGGGCTTATCATCTTCCAAATTTATCACGTCGTATTAACTTTCTTGATCTGAACAACCTATCACTTTGGTTATTTTCTTTCGATATGCAAGATTCTTTGCTAATTCAACCAGAGGGATCGGTATTTTGATCCTATTTATCTCATTTTCAAAATTAAAACCACCACTACCTTTGTCCGTTTCTCTGGTTGAAACCTCAGACTCTTTCTTCGCCAACTTATTTGTCTGAGCTAATTTATTACTCATGAGTTTATTTACCGGTGTGTTTGTCTCAACTATCTTGATTTCCCTTGTTTGGGTCTCAACCTCCTTTGTTTTGGGATCCAACAACTCTGTCGCTTTTATTTTGTTAGTAGATGTCTTGGTCTCTTTTGGGGCGAGAACGTATACTTCACCTCTAGGGAGAATTTTCTTGGGTTGAGGAATCAACGTAGGTTTTTTTTTAGACCTCAGGTTATACCTAGGTTGGATCTCAACCATTACAGAATCAGTCGTTTCTTGACATACAACGAAATTAGTGTTGTTTATATCATCATCTTCATTTGATGGTTGCTGTGTGTTTAAATACTTCTCATAATCTTCTTTAGTTACATAAGGTTGAGTGCAGTCGTCACCCAAATTTGTCACATCTTCTTCCAGACCCTCGAAATCTTCCAGGTCATTTCCTCCTATAAAATTTTCATTTTTTAAAGGTGTTTGAATTTTCTGGTCTTCATTTTTAATCTGCCTTTGTTGATTTTGAGGATTGGGGTTTCTTCTGAATTCTCTTTTAATGAAAGGATCAGCCTTGGATTGTTCTAGCTCCATTCTAGAGATCTTATTCGACAACTCCTTAATTATCCTAGCCATATCATTAATTTTGTTGTCTGTGGATCTATTAGACCCTGAGGGTCCCGCTTGTTCCCTCAAACATTTGGTTTTTTGGTTTCCCGTTTCTACCTTAGCTTTCAACTTTCCAGAAGCCATCATGTTAGATTTGATTTCCACGGCATCATCTTACATTCGGGTTAAGCTAGCCCCTCTCCTTTCTCTTAAGAGAAGGGGAAAATCGGGTTCGAAATCTCTCACGAAGGTTACCTTGGTTGCAGGTTGGGATGGTTTAACTTCGGCTGGGATCTTATTATACAACTTGTTAAATATTTGAATAAATTCCATAACTATTTCCGAATTCTTTTTCTTTAAAGATCCGAACTTGGTCAAATAATACAAGTGGTCTTTCCTTTCTTCCCATTGTCTAAGGAAGGAGTCTTCTAGGGCATCGTAGGATAATATCGATCCTGTGGGTAGGCTTCGAAACCAGTTTCGTACCTGTCCTTCAAAAGTTTGAACAAAAATCCTCAAATACACGTCTTCGTGCTCGAGACCTAGGATATCCACTAACTGATCAAAGAAGTTTATATGTTCGGCTGCGGTCAAGTCTCCTTCCCCTGTAAATTTAGGTAAGTTTTTTATATAATTTTCAGGAAGTTCATGAAGAGGGACGGGTAGGACCAAAGGTGCATATCTCGCAGCCACTTTAGAGAAAAATTTGGGAGGCGGGGGAGACCCTTGGCCTCCCATTCCTCCTCCCGGAGCCCCTCCACCTCCTAAAACTCCTCCACCTCCTCCTCCAAATACCCCTCCTCCTCCTCCTTCGTCGACTTCCATCGGTACTACTAGATAGGGAAATGATGTACTGTATAGAGGGTTCTGGAACACTAAAATCGAATCTTTAGCTTCTTCATGAGATGAGAAAACCAAAGATGGGTGATAAGGGATGTGAGGACTTGGCTCTTTGGATTTGCAAGAAATGTAATCAGGGGAACCTGCGGGTGTGGAATCTGAGTGTATGGTGTACTCTTTGAGACTCGACGAGGTCGTGAAATCTAAATGAAGATTCGGCAGGATATCGCTTTTAACCTTAGAGCTAGCTAAAATTGGATTGATGGTTTCGGGAGGGGAACTATGCGAAGTTGAAGGGTCAAAAGGACTCTTGGTCTTGGGTTGTGGGTAGTTAAGCTGGTAGACTACAATAGTTGTCTTAAGGGAACCTCTTGCTTTAGAAATTTTTTCGGGATTGGAAACAAGCGTGGTCAGTTTTCCCTCCGTGTTTTGTCTGGTATTCCTTTGATCGGATGCCATCTTATTTAAACATGGAGTCGCCAAGTGAAAGATAAGAAAATACTTTAGAGGGTGTTCACTCTTTTTTCACTATCAAAGGGTGAAACTTGCGAGAAATGTCGTTCTCCTAGAGAAAAAGGTTTCGTAACTTCGGTCCTCGGCAACGGTGCCAAAAAGATGTTGTTCTAGAGTCTGTACTTAAGGATTAGAAAGTACAGTGTCTAGGCATCTGAAAGTGAGTAAAGGATAAAAAGGGAGAAGAATCAACCTTCAAGAAAGGAAGCTAAGGATGATTTCCAGATTGTCGTTGTCTCGCTTCCAATTGTTCCTAAATGTTTATATCTCGTTCAATCACGGCCCATGAACGTTCAAGTTCTACCTGGGTGGTGGTTGTTTTAAGTATAGTATCGGAAAGGTTTAAAGTGATATGTGTTTGGTCCGATAAGCTGGGTTCAATATTAGGTTGTCTTGCAAGAGGGATAGTCATAGAGGAACATGAAAATTAAAGGAGAGTTCGAAATTTTAGATGCTGTATCAATTTGATCTTATAAAAAAGAGTTTTTGAATCCAATATTAAAGATAAAATGCAAACCAAAGGCCTTTTCCCGTAGCTGAGTTATATTTTAAATAAATGGTGTGTGAAATGTGAGAAAAAACATTAAGCTGTCTATAACACGAGGCTCCTATCAAGGGAGAATCTCGGCCTATAAACAGAAGAAGAAAATAAGATAAGAAGAAATCTGACGAAGCATAAAATATGACAATCTAAAGGGTTCATACGTCTTGTACCTGCTAATAGCCGATACAAAGGAAAAACTGTAAACGATGTAGACGACTAAAAATTGATCACCAGAGTGGAGGTTTTACTAAATTACAGTAAAAGAATTCATTAGATATATATATGCGAAATGAAATTGAATATGAAATCACAGAGGAAACAAACTCATAACACAGTCTTGACGGAATCAGGAGTCTTCGGATTGCTTTGTATTAAATTTCAAAAGGAGAGAGTCTCTATTACAATTGACCAAAAAGGTCCATCCTCTTTTCTTTCTTCTAACTACATATTTAAACAACTTCTGTATGCTAGTATCTCAATCGTCGCAACAACTTTTTTGGTTACAAAAAGGAAATTTATACTTTCCAGTTCTTTGTTTTTGTCTTCTTTCGGGCGGATGGATCACCTTATTTTCTTTAAACTTCGAGTTCTAAAAATAGAATATGCAGACACATGTCATTATTTGGTACACGAAGATTGCCCCTTCACCTGCTATGTGCAAGTGATGCACTTCTCCACCAACTGGGCTATCACCCTGGAAGGTTCTGCTTGATTATTTGCCTCAAAAGTGTAACAATCCTTCATTAATTGTGGCAACTTTCTTTCTACCTATCGGTCTTCGGTGCTAATAGAACATAAAAGTACACTTGGTTTGATTATCCATCTGTCTACTTGAACTATATCTATCTGGGTTGTCTGTGATATTTCAACCAACTCTCTTTCTTCATTTTCCTTAATATTTAGCAAGTGTTTAGCTATATCGATCGGGCCTAGTGTCTCAATACTTCTTTTTCCATCGAGACCCAACGAACTCCCATCTACGAAGCCAAAAGTTTCTTCACAAGATTTTCTTACCTCTTTAGCTTGTTGTCTACCTTCTGATATGTTACGCTCCCATTCCTTCAACAAGATGTTACCCCGGGTCTACTCTGGGATGGAAAACCTGAAACTACTACCCATTTCCCTTTTTGTCATGGCTATAACAGCCTCTTAGAAAGCGACCGGAGCCAACTCAGCTTCTTTTTCTTTGGAAGAGATGTTTTCCAGTACTTGATCAATGAGTTGACAGTTGTTTTGAATAGTTTCCACCTTAGCAAGTAAATCTTGCTGAGCTGCCGATACTCTTTTTTGGATTTCTTTGGCTTGGGATTGAAATATCCCGATATCTATCACCTGGCTTTTGACGAGATTCAATTTGGTCTATATCTTCTCTATCAATTCTTCTTGTTGGCTTATCTGTGATTGGCTGGTCTGGGCCACCTTTTGTGTTTGTTCGATATTGGTTTTGAGCCACTCAATTTCCGTTTGATCAACTGCTCTAGCTTTCTCTATACCTAAATTTGCCTGATCTTTGGCAACTGCCTCTGCTGTAGCCAGTTTAGCCTCCAAGGTTTTGATTAAGCAATTTTTTCACTTCAACTGATCTTTTAGGGACTCGACAGAATATTGGTTGGCCATAGAAAAATCCCCCAATGTCCCTGCTATCTGAGTTGCAAATTCTTGCTTCTTCATGTGTTTTCCATCAGCTAAGATTTTAAATTTCTTGGCTACCTTGCCTGCTTCTTGATAAATCTCTTGCTTTACAATGACCTTTGTCTTCTTATTGAAGAAAAATTCATTCAGAGGAAACTCTTTCACATTTATGGGCGATAGTTCTTCTCCAAAAATCCATCCAACGTCTGAGACTCCCTTTGTAGATTGTAGGGGAGTAACAAAAACGACGGGACTGTCCATCTGCTTCGATGATTTCCTGGGAGTAACAACTGAGGTTGAATTGCTTGTAGGGTTGGGAGTCTCGGCTTCCTATTTTGGGGCCCCAATTTGCTTCTTCTTTTCCTGGTATTCTTCTTGGTCAGGTGCCGAATCTTTGGAGCCCTTGGCTTCTGTTTGCTGTACATCTGGGGTCGTCGGGTTTTTACCTTGTAATACTTAGGGAAGGCAGCTCTGCCGGTGTTCCTAGAATTTGAAAAAATCAGCCATCTCTTCAGGCGACAGGGCTTGTATCCAACTCAAAATATCTACATAGGATCTCGCGCCTTGAAAAATATCATCATGAGGCAAATTCTTGTGTTCATATCTTTTAAGACCGCAACTAGCCATGTGATTACTTATGACCCTGTGTGGGTCGTGTTTCTTGAACTCAATGTGGACGAATTTAATATCTTCCAAGGCTGCTGCCTCAGCCTTTGCGTGTCCAAAATCTAATAAAGAATAGGTATTCAAATGAATAGGGAAAGGTGGCCATACCTTTTTCAAAAATCCTTTAAGCTCTTTGCTTATGCCACCAATCACGGTTTGCCTAGCGATTTCGTGACAAACCAACCTATCTGGTACAAATAATTTTAGAGCATATGGAGGAACAGAGGCACCGAAAACCATGATGTATGAAAATTATGCCTCTACGTACCAGTCGGCCATGCTACTCAAGTTGGTCGTGATGCTATCTGAAATCCTGGGTGGTGGATTACCAAATATTGTGACATGCATCGACACCATTACCCAATTGAAAATCTCGTATATGAAGTCTGCGGCCTTATCCTACCATAGTTTTGAATGGTAGACATGGATAGGCTCAGCATCAGATGGAGTCCAACTCCATCTCATTAGGGGAAAATGCGTCATATAACAAACAACGTCCATGATATATGTGGACATAAAGAATGAAGCGGCCTTCCCATTCGCCCTCTGCGTTCGATATTCTGTAATCCGACTTGTTATGCTGTCTGACAACGATGAGTCCAACTCCATCTCATTAGGGAAATGCTAGCCATATAACAAACAACGACATATATGTGGACATAAAGAATGAAGCTGCCTCCCATTCACTTCCTCTCGCTCGATATACTCAGAATCCCACTGTTATGTCGTCTGACAACAAGCCATAAGTCAAAGAACAAACTTCGCTGGGACTCAGATGAATAGAGGCACCCATGAGAAGAAATGTATCCTCCTCCCATACACCTAGCTGTGTCATCATTGCTATGTATTTGAATTATGGTTCCAAAGAAGAGATTGAATAAACTATGTTACCATCTACCCTGAACTTGGTGGGGTGAAAGACCCAATCTTTGATCAGATCGGATTATTTTTTTCCATATTGCTCTCATTCCTTCTCCTTTAAACCTTCCATAAATTTGGCATTGTGTGAGAAGTTTGTTGTGGGTGACAATTTGTACATCACCTACAAATGTTCGTCCGAAGTCCCAATCGTCACCTTCTGCTTGTTGATAATGGTTCTGGTCGGGTTATCCACATGATCTAATGCCCATCAAATCATATCATAGTAGGTACGAGTCAGCTCCGCCGCTATCTTATGCATTTCTGCTTGAATGTCAATCTTGTATTTGGTGGCCAATTCATCCCTCTCATTACCACTAGAATCGTCCAATGCTAATCCACTTAGATTACACAACTCCGAGATGCATGGCCAAAGTTCTCGAATCAATCAATATTTCTGGGTGAAGTATTAGAAACATTATCCTAACCTGTCTTCAACCTCCTCGCACTTGCCTTGGATGTTTTTTGCGGGGCCATGATGGGAGATCATGATTTAGCTCTTCTGCGATTAAAATATGTATACATACAGAAATCAGCTCGCTGAGAAAAACTTCTCTACGCAAAATAGAAATGAGCTTTGAAACACTAAAAGAAAAAAGATCTATATCTTCAACCATTTAAAAACCTCGACGTCCCCATGAACAGAATGGTCAAATCATTTTAGAGACAAATTTAGAAATAAAAACCATATCCTTACTTGTCGTTTCACCTCATTTCCCATTAATGCCATAAATTTCGATGGTTCGTGACACAAGTTGGCACAAGAAACATTTAAATTTACCTCATAGATTGTGTATATTAATATTTGTATTAAAACACCGATTAATCTGGCTTTGGTTCTTTAATTAGATTTTCTTCAAACTTTTACCTTAATGCTCGCTGTATTAGAGATTTCACTATCCTTCGAAGTCCCTAAAACCTGAGATCATGATGACGCGATCTAGTTGAGTGAAAACGTAATATGGATTAAGTGTTTAATTGATATCGCAATTTCATGACTTGGGGTTAAGAAGGTAAAGTTTTTTCGAAGAGTGATCGCCGAGATGTGAAACTCCGACAAAGTGTTTAATTGATATCACAATTTCACTTAATTCGTGTGGTTAAGAAGGTAAAGTTTGAAGAGAAATCACTGAGACAAACTCCTACAATGTTTAATTGATATCAGCGATTTCACCGTATAAGGAGTAAAGTTTCGAAGAGTGAAAGCCTAGCTTAAACCCTAAAATGTTTAATTGATATTTAAAATGACTTACCCTTGACACTAACCAGGGTGACCTTTGGACTATCTCACAACTTCACCTATCAAATTTATGATGGTAAGACTTTTGAGGAGAGCGACACGAATATGTAAAACTGGATAACACTTTCTAACTATGGGTTTAAAGAACCTTTAATTTCTGCTAACTCGTAAGCTTTCAATGTTGTTTCATAATTTCGCATCGGGTCTTGGAAATGGTGTGACTTGTAACTCCCGAAGAGCTATATTCCTGCTGTACAAAAAGTAAAAAATCTCGTTTAACAGTTAAAAGGCAATGACTTAGGATTATAACGAATTTCTCGCTACTTCTGTAGATGTTGGGACACATATGAGGTTTTCAAGGGTAAGATCACGGCAAAATCTTAATAAAGGTGAACCTTGATTTTACAATTACATTTTAAACCGGGCTGAAAAGCAGGGTTCCAAATACATGGGAATCAACCAGCACAAGAAACCCAAGTCAACCAGGATGACCATGAATTCTTTGGGTTAGTCAATTTGGCTCAGTTGAATCGACCAAGACTTTCACTTGGTGTATCTCCTATAGTCATTTCGGTTCAACCAAGATTTCCATTTTGTTTATTTCCTTGAGTCAGATCCTTCCACTCAACAGTGACTTCATGCAAGTCAACATCATAATCAGAGCAACATCACTGGTTAAAGAAGAAGTTATCCTCCATGTTTTTAATAATGTGATATCCAGTCCACTGGGATTACCAATGGGCAATGCATATTTTATCAACTTGTATTCTTCTTCATTAGACTCATTTCTATCCTCTTGACTATAATTATCTTATGCAATATCGATTGCCCATATCTTCTCACCTTTGTAAAATTGTCATCTCAACTCCAATGTATTCGCCTTCATATCATGAAAAATATGCTACCAATCCAGATTATCACCTAGAATATCAAGAAAAACATGTTGATATTGAGTCATATATGTTAGTTTGAGTTGACGAGAACATTCATATCATAAACTATCTTCTTCCCTCTCGTCGATTTCCATTGGGTGTGAAGTGATAGTTAGTTGTTGTGGGGCATTACCAAAACTAGAATTAACAATATCTTGACGATTCCTAGAAACCAACTTGTGGAGATGGGGTTCTCACACTTTCTACACCCATAGGGAACTAGTTTTAAGCATTTCATGTCCTTCCATGTGTCCTCCACCACCAAAATATGGCCTTTGTCCAAATGTCCCCTAAAATTATCTACCAAAACCTGGACCTCCAAATGCAGGAACACTTCTCGTGTCTCCACCTTTATCTCTCTTTGGATCAACAAATTGTACAACCTTAGTTCCATTCAATCCAATAATAATTGTTTCTTCCATTTATATGGATGGGTACTTCACAAATGCATACCCTCTGCTTTGCTTCTGTTCATCTCCCATGATATATATGTCATCGACAAAACCAAACCTAGAAAAAATCTCTTCAATTTTGTTTTTTGATGCTTGTTTATTTAAGAAACCAACGTTATTATGAAGATATTTTATGTCTCTCTCAACTTCCTCAATAGTTTCATATTTGATAAAATAGAAGCCATATTTTTGTCCATTTCTTCTCTCTCACCATAGTGTGTTCAACTACATGGCCACATTCAAAAAATACTTCTTGTCAATCGTTGGGTGTTTCTCAACAATCAATTCTTTGCAACCTCATTTGTAGTCGATAAAAATACATGAGCAGTGAAGAGTCTTCCACATAGAAACAATGTTCATCAACGTTCTTCAACAAAGTTTCTTGGGCATCTTCGATATCAAGAAACATCAATGAGCATATCGTCCAAATTGCAGACTCTTCATCTCATTATTCTTGTGTAGGTTCAATCTACCCGCATTAGTTGCTACTGTCACCCAAGCCAAATGAAGAGACGATTTAGGGAAGTTTGACCAAACTAGTTTGTATTCCTTCTTCAAGAGTATTTATCCATTGGAGAGATGGTTGAAGCAGTTATACCCCTTCAACTAATCATCATTAGATTCTTTTATGCATTTATCCTTTATTACATGTATTCATATATTTATATTACATATGTTTATATATTCTTATGCTAATGTCTTAATGTATGATGTGTGATGAATTTTACAAGGGCCTAAGAGGCCTCCAAACATTACCAAGGAAATTGTCACATCAACCAATTAATGACCTCAACCCGTCAATTATTTAATATTTAATTTTCATTGAGTATATATATATTGTCATATGCATATCAAATCATATTCCAATCAATTATTTTGGCTTCTATTGTAGGTCAATTTTTACACAAGGATGGATTATGAGATGAGTTGAAACTAATACCAAATGTTGCTACATGATGTGTTCAATAATAATGACACGAATATTAGCTTGTCATTGGTTGTCAATTTTGAATTTGTGAGTGATGCAGTTTTTTTACCTTTACCATTGAAATATTGCAATGATAAATAGGAAGCTTCATTTACTTGAGATTGAATCCACCTACAAATTTAACGATTTGATCTTGTATTTGATGCTCTATTCTGGTATCATACAAATTTGTTGAAGGTATTTTCCTCATTTCGCATACAAGTCGAATTTTTATTTCATAAAAATGGATATGATGAGCATGATCCAAAGCCAATAAATTTTCACATGCATGCGTCATAATAACTACTTTGATTGAGCTAGATTTTATGCATAGAATAACTTGCATTTTGTTGAATAATGTCAATGCTTCATGGGGATAGAAAATCTAGGGAAAACAAAGAGTGTATCAAATCAGAAGAGAAAACGAGGCGAATTACCTGCACTTACCTAGAGATTGACTAACCTATGTTGACACATGAAGAGATGATCCATGGAATATTTTGGGATCCTCCCTAAGCATGTAATGGGTTCCAAAGGGCCCATTAGAAAAATAATAAGTATTTATGTTGGCCATTCATTGTAAAGTGGACTAGGTCCATTATGGTTGTTATTATTAAATAATGTCTCGTATGGAATAAATGTAACATTACCTCATTAAAGAAGGTCCAATAAGTAGTTAGGAGGTTAAGGTTCTCTACTTAGCTGTAAATAAGGATGGATTCCTCCCATTAGGGGAATTTTGAGGTCTAAAAAGAGCCTCCTAATAGATATAATAATTTTTTGGGGAGGTTTATTTACAACTCCCTTTTTGCACTACAATCCATGTAACTATGGTTGAGTTAAATGGAAAAGTTTTCTAAAATTAAAATTGATAAAAAATAACATATTGATGTGACTAAAAAGAAAAGATGTGACTATAAATAAAATGAGATTTTCAAAAAAAGACTATGTTGCAAGAGTTTCCCGAACTGGGAACATTGGGAACGTGGATACGAGTGTATGGAAAGAGTAGACTTTCCCCCCAAATTTATAGGAAATGAGCGGCAATAATATATATTAAAAAAATACAAAAATATTTTAGACTACAAAGATATTTTAGATTACAATGTATCCAAATAATGATACATTTTAAATCTTATTTCAATAAAATTGAAGGTGAATCGAGGAGTGAAACTACTACAATATCGAAATTACTAATTTAATTTGCACTAATAATGATATGAATATATTTAACAAAATATTGAAATTTTAATATCCATAAAGATTTCATTAGAAAGTGAGAAAGAAAAATGAAAATACATATATAAAATTTTAACATATTTTTAAAATTAAACTTTACATATTTAAACTTCAAACATCTTTGTAAATTTGAAGCATTATTCTTGTTCTGATTGGAAAAAGCTAAATAATACTACTCTTGTAATAAGAAAATATAATAAAAGACAATGATATGGTTGGTTTATAACAACACCAAACTCGAACAAATGCTTTCCATAGATAAGGTATTGATTTATTAGACTTTCATGTTTAGTGTGGGCTTGAAGGAAAACATGCATGCATTAAAAGTTTTTAATATCCACAACTATAGAGTAGTATCAAGTTTTTTTACTTCAATAATTTTTAAAATAATATTTAGTGTAGTTTAGTCTTTTTTTATAGTTATATTTTAAATAAATATAATGAAAATATTTGTAATAAGTTATGTATTTGTAATAATGGAATAAAAATATTTACTGTTTAATTTAATATAATTTTAATTTAAATATTTCTATTTAGGAAACTAGTTCCCAAGCTCCCATTTCCTTGATGTTGAAGCTCCCAAAAAGCTCCCAAGTTCCCAAAATAGTTCCCAACCAATTGGAGATGTTTCCTAATAGTTCCCGAGCTCTCATAACTTCGGAAACTAGTTTCACAAATGCTGAAAATACCCTAGAGTGGTTCACACACAACTATGTATAATAATAATAATAATAATAATAATATCAACAACAAAAACAACAACAACAACAACAACAACAACAACAACAACAACAAATATATATTATACACATTATAAATATATAATATAATATATAACATATTATATATAAAACTTAATATAAAAAATCCAATATATAAATTATAAATTGGAATGTAAATAATTTTTTAGATAATATATGATTTTTTTTTTCACTCAGAAAAAAAATAGTTCCATTGTTATTCTATTATGAATCAAGTGAAACTTTCAAATACATATGGATCATAAGTTCAATGATCTCATCATAATACAAAAAAAAGTTCTATTTCTATCCTTGATTCCTTCATACTGTGGAATGACTACATAATACATATTATGATAATTATAAAGTCATAACAAAAAAGTTCCAGCTATAGAGTTGTGTCTTTAAAATATGTAGTTTCTTCATAAAAGAGCCATTGATTAGGTTGCTTCAAAGCCTTCTTTGATAAAGTGTCTACTTCTGAATTGAATTTCCTATGAACATGCATAAATTTGATTGAATCAAATTTGTCTTTTAATTTCCTGATCTTGTCCTTCCAGGAATTTAGATATAGCAGATTCAAATTGTATTTTGCATTAATCCATTCAATAGTCACCTTTGAGTCTCCAACTACCATCAAATTTTTGATGGATAATCTAGAAGTAAAAAGTAAAAGACCACATAAACCCAATAATTCTACGTTCATATTGTTTCCATTGCCTCCAACAAAGTGTGCTCTGAAATAGTGGCCTGTAGTGATTTTCAGGAAAATTCCAATGCCATAGAAATCGTCAATAGCTGCACCATCAAAGAAACCTATTGGAGTATCATCAAAGAAAACTGGACTGAGAATATATTCAACATTTTCATCTTCAGAAATATCAGTGTGTTCTTTGATTGATAGGAGGATTTTAGTGATTACCATGGACTCCTGTCTGTGCCAATTCTCAAATAATATTTTATTTCTATATTTCCAAATGCCCCAAATCACCAAAAATGGAATATGCCTCATTTATGGGTAGTAAACTACACAACTCCAAGATTACGACATATTTAGATAATCCATAACATATTTACAAATGTTTTGAGTTGTATTACAATCCACAAATAGATGAGTGGGCATCTCTTCATCTCTGAGACAAAGACTGCAAACAGATGGTCCAATACCTCCTCTCTTCCTAAAATTCACACCAATAAGTATACAATCCTTCAAGCACAGCCACATAAAACATATAATTTTATCTGGGATGTTTACTTTCCAAATAACTTTATACCACCATCTATTTTCATCCAAAATATTTAAGAAAGTAATGGATTGATAGGCTAAATTTGCAGTTACATCACTCGTCGCTCTGTTCCAAGACCATACAGTCTTGTCCCTTCTGTTATTTAGTGAGATACCACTGCTCCTTAACATTGTAAGATAGTCATTCCACTCTGTCAACATATCGCATGCCAGTCCAAGTTGATTAACCTCGTACCAACTATGATTTGTTCCATAATCATTTGGGAAGGTCGCCTGTGCTAAGGAGAAAATATTTAATCTGTTTAAATGCTGGATTAAAGGACTTGAGAGTTTATAATAAGAATTACATACTATAAAGGGATCATACCCAAATAAAACCCAATTACCACAACCAATCGACCGTGCTAACCATATTTTAATGATGGGGAAGGAAGACATGAAATTCTTCCAGATGATAGATGCTACAGGGAACTTGCGCTCCTCTCTACGCAACCAAGAAATTAAATATAAAACTTTTAAATATTTATTATTTAGAATAAAATTCCACAATCCTTTTCCAAATAATCCTCTCCAACAAGACTTAGCAACCAAGGACTGGATGAACCAAGACAGATTTTTAGTGCCCCATCCACCCATTTCTTTTGGTCTAGCAATATTTTCCATTTTGTTAAGTGGAACCCTGTACTTTTTTTTTCTCCTTTCCAAATGAAATTAGAAATAAGGAGTTGGATTTTGTGTATAATGGATGATGGAATATTAACAATACTAATCCAAAAAATGAGAAGACTCTGCATAACAGATTTAGCTAGAATAAGCTTGCCTCCCAAGGAGAGCTAGCAGAAATTCTAATTTTCAATCCTCTTTTCAACCTTTTGTATCATTCAGTTCCAATCGACCACCCTGTAGTTGTTTGGTTTTAAGTAAAAACCCAAGTATTTCATACCTTGATCAATGCAAACAAACTATATATTGAAGGATGCCTTCAATCTTTGCTCCAGACTATGATCAATATTTTGTGCAAGGAAGCACGACTTCTGACAATTTACATCCATCCCAGGTTCTTGACAAAAATTAGATAATAGAGTTTTAAAAACCATCCAGTCCTCTTATTTTCCAGTGCCTAGAATGAGTACATCATCAAAAAAGAAAAGATGTGAGATGAAAGTCCCAACAACAACTTTAAGTCCCTGAAACGATCCTGTTTCCACAGTCTGCTTCAATAATCTACTTAAACACTCGACAACCAAAATGAAAAATAATGGGGAAAGAGGAAAACCTTGTCGTAAACCCCGATGGCTCTTGAAGAACTGAGTTGGAGCTCCATTTATGAGAAATTCCATATTAACAGATGTAATATAAGCCATGATCCAATGTGTAACCTCCCAATTTAAACCAATCTGAAAAAGTAGTAACCTAAGAAATTTCCAAATCACTTTATCATATGCCTTCTTTTAGTCCAAATTTAAAATAAATGTTCTTAGTTTTTTAGTCTTGGAAGTGTGTAAGCATTCCCGAGCAATTCCCATAGCATCAACTATCAATCTATCCTTAAGAAATCCAAATTGTTCGAAGGAAATAATTGAAGCCAATTTGTCTTTTATCCGAGAATCAATGATTTTAGAAATCACTTTATAAACAAATTTACAAAGGGAAATAGGCTGAAAATCATTAAAAGTTTTTGGCTTTCTCACTTTGGGAATAAGAGCGAAAAAGGTAGCATTAAGTGCTCCAGGAATATGTCCTGTGCATCTAGATTCCTCAATAACTTTAAGCAAATCCTCTCCCATAATGTCAAAAATGTCTGAAAAAGTTCCTATGTCCATCCATCAGGTCCAAGGATTTTTTCTTTTGGCATTTTACAGACTATTTCTTTTACTTGTTCAATAGTGACATATTTACCAATCTCTTCATTCTCAACATCATTAAAGAATCTGGGCACTTCCTTGAGAACATAGATTTGGTTACAAGTGTCTTCTGAATCAATCACCCTATATTGAGCTTTAAAATGATTATAAGCAGTCACCTTAATCTCATTTTCTGAGGATTTTACATTCCCCTCATCATCAATTATATCCCATATAGTATTTTAACATCTTCTTTGAGAGGCATATTTATAAAAAAAAATAGTGTTTTTGTCCCCCTTCGCAATCCAAATTGCTCGAATCTTGAGCCTCCAGGTGGATTCTTCTATTGAAAGAATTAAATATTTCCTTTGTTTGAGAGACCTCAGTAGAGCCAAATCTTCCTACACGAAGACCTGTGAGAGACAATTCTCAAAGATTTTTGACATTTTTTGTTCAATTTTATATAGCTCTGTGTGTAGTTGAAACTTTTGTATTGTCCGCCAGTGAATTAAAACATTCTTTAGATGCTTCAAATTGGAACACAATAGGTGGATTGAAGAAATATTTAACCAACTTCTCATATCTTTCCAAATGTCTCTAACAATAGAAGTGAAACACATATATGATATACTAGAGCTATTGAATTTAAAAGTATGGGTGAATTTCTAGGATGTCTTCTCAAATTGTAAGAAAATCGGATTATGATCAGAAGTGGAGGAATTAATTATCCATGACCGAATTTTTCTATGATTTCCAAGAATATTTTTATCGATAAGAAACCGATCTAACCTTTTCGAGATTCCAACTAACCCAACTCTACCATTGCTCCATGTTGGTGCTAGTTGGGCTGGTTGGACATCCACTAATCCCGTAGTAATGAGTAGATTTGAAAAGTAATCTGCAAGAGGATCACTCCTAGCCAAATTCCCCCACACCTCCCTGGCGGAGAGAGTGAAATTAATATCACCACCTACTATAATTCCCTCTTCGCTTAGTAGCCCAAAATCTAAAATGTGTTGCCAGAAAAATTCCCTTTCTTTATAAGGAGCATAACAATTGAGAAGTTTCACCTGATGCATTGAGTGTTTTAATATCCCTTCTATAAAAATACCTCCAGTAGTGCCAAAACAACATAACTCATCATAAGATGGGTTCCATCCAGATAATAAACCACCCGAACGTCCATTTGGGTCCAATGCAACAACATTCCAAGTTGGAAAACATTGTAGAAAGTAATGTTTCGCCTTTTCACCATCCACCAAGGTCTCTTGCAGAAAAACAATGTTGGGCTTTACCTATTTCATAAGTAATGTGAGGGAAGCTAATTTATTGGGTCCCCCAAACCCATGAAGGTTGAAGGAGAAAATAATCATAAAGGAACAAAGGGGGTTGGCTAGTAAGCTCTAAGGGCCAGGGAAGAAATCCTATCAGAGTTAGGAATCGAGGAAATAGTAAGAGAGGTATATGGTGAAGGGTTTGGATCAATAGTAATAGTGGTTAAGGCCTCAAATCTTGTTAGACCACCATCAATTGCCCCAGGAGGTTTCTTAGGGAGGTGGGGTCTAGGATTTTTGTGTAAAGTCACATTTGAGTGATCTGCAAGAGAGGGCACATAATTATTTCAAATAGGGAGTAGTGTGGGTGATAAGGCCATAATCGACTTGGTCTTAGGGAACTGTGAGTCCTCAAAGAAATTATCTCCATTCATAGGGCCATCAGGACAAAAATGATTAGTACTTTCTTCGGCTAATGGGGCAGAAGGAGCATCCAAAAACATCGAAGTAGAGGTAGACGATCCTTTCCCAACAAAGGATAGAAATTTATAACCAACAATAATGGAAGGGTCATAAACTGAGAAAACACAGTCAAGGGGAGGAAGAGGCTGTGTGTCACCGGGGGAGCACCGAGGAGAACAACCAATACCCAACCCTTCAGTAACTAATCCAGGGAGAAAACCTGAATCATCCACATTTTTCAAAAGGAGATCCCAAAAATCTCCAAAAATCTCCAAAAATCTCATGAACCCATATTTCATTGTCCTTTAAATAATTAAACTCATCGGGGGAGAGTTTATCGAAAAAAGAGGGGAAAAAAAACTTCATCTTACCAATGAAGGAACCACAGTCGAAATTCTAT
>SNQJ01S0060127.1:0-19576 GCA_010110895.2 Picea sitchensis | reverse complement strand
TAAATTATATTTTTCCTTAGATCTTGAACATGTATTACCTCTTTAAACAACCATTTGTTTCCATTCCTCTTTTCTTTATTTTTACCTTTCCCATTCCAACAATTTTGCATGGTGCATCATCACCCAAATGAACCTGTCCAAAATCAACTTGAACATAATCTAGAAAATGTTTCTTATGGGCTGTGGCATGAAATGAAGCCCCTGAATTTACTACCCAAGTCTCAAAAATATTATCTACAGAAAGAATCAAAGCATCTTGTAACACATCACTTGTTACATTTGCTTCCTGATTTTTCTCATGATGTCCATCTCTTTATTTCTTTGGAGCTCTGCAGTCTTTCTTTAGATGTCCTTTCTTCCAACAATTCCAACAGTCTATCTTTCCCACTTTGGATTTGGATATTCCCTTCCTATAATTCCCATGGTTCTCTGATTCCTTTCCTCTATCCTTTTGTCTTCCCCTGTTCTCCATGTTTAACGCATTACCTGATGTCTCACATGTGTTTTTTTGTTGCACATCCTCACTAAGGAGAACACCAATAACATCGTCAAATTTTAAAGTGTTTGAACCAAAGGCAAAGTTACTTCTATCCAAGACCAAGTCATTCCAACTTTATGGCAATGGGCACAAGATTAGAAGAACCCTAACCTCATCATAAAAGTACACTTTTACAGAACGTAGCTGATTAGTAACCGTATTAAATTCATTTAAATGATCTGTAACAGACCCACCTTCTCACATCTTCATATTAACTAATCTCTTCATTAGAAATACATTATTGGATGTCAACGGTTTTTCATACAGTTTATCGAATGCGTCCATCAACTCCTTCATTGTCTTTTCTTTCGAAATATTGAAAGCCATCGATGCTACCAGGCTCAAATGTATTGTTCCTAGTGCCTTTCTGTCAAGAACCTCTCATTCTTTGTCCTTCATGGTCATCGATTTCTTTGTTATTCCACCCAATGGTAGGAATAGATCCTTCTGATATAAATAATCTTCCATATGCATCTTCCATAACTGGTAGCTTTGGCCATTAAATTTCTCGACCCTAAACTTTCCATCTTCCGCCATTGCTCTTACTCGAACCAGGAACCCTTTTTTCCTAGGAGTTACCTTTTTCTCTGATACCAATTGTTAGAAAAATAGGATTTTGGAGAAATAAAATAAAACAAATGCAAAAATAAAACACAGAAGATACACACTACAATAGATACACATATATACATGGTTCACCCAGTGTGGATTACATCCACTAGAGAAATTGCGAGGTCCTTCCTTTATTATTATCCATCAAATGAAGGGATACAACCTACATCACACCCACTGTAACTTCCTCTTCTTTCTGTCATAGTATCCTCTCTCATAATACAATATTCATAATGATACATAGCCGCAATACATTTCCCTCATAAAAGAGGGTTTCCTTCTAGGGAAACAAATCCTAACATAACTTCTACCATCAGATCTGCGACCTTATAATGAACAATCTAGATTTACTATGAAATTAAAATATACATTTACAAGTAAATTTTTCCTTCAGGGGCTTTGCCCCTGAACCCCCATCAGGGAACGCTATCCCCTGAACCCCCGCCGAGGGACGGATTTTCCCCGGACCTCGTAGGGGGGGGGGGAAGCCCCCCCTCCACTCCCACGCGTGGAGGGGTGTATAGTATTCCTGGGTGTAAATCCTTCATGGGGTATAAACACGATTGAAAACAAAGACCTCTGAACCAGGAAGATAATCAGGCTCCACAACCAACAAGATGTGTGAAATGTTGATTTCATGTCAAATTTCAATCCCAAACATGGTAGTGATTATTTTCGGTCATTTGTTTCATTTTTCTCTTGATGAAAATTTTCATTCAACATTGATGAAAGAGTTTGGTTGATTTAGTTAGTCAGTTGAATATTCAAACAATGTTATCTTATTAACATTGTTTATCATCCATTTCAAGACCTCTATTTGAAAAATTAGAATCCGTAGCCCTAAGAGTAGGCACAAATCCTATGAATCCATCCCATCTTCATCTATTTATCTTTAAATATGTATGCCTAATGGTCTATAATAACCTCTTGAGCATTAATTGTAGATTGGGAACAACATTTAGAGAATCTCCCCTACAACTAGAAAAACAATAGTGATTAATTGAGAGAGGTTAATGTTGTGGTGACAATGGGAATTGCACCAAGATTTCTCTAATTAGTGTGATGGAATTTATGTTAGGACAATGCCAGTTTGAGGTATAACAAGTCAATAAATGAATATTCCAAAATTCATGAGATGGGAAGTCACATTTGTTGAAATTGCATGCCAATATGTGATGGCCAATTACAAGAATATATTTGGCCAGCACATAAATAGTTAAGAGATTATATATTTTTTATAACATATGAGGAAAATAATGATAACAAACTATGGAGTTGTGTTCCCAAAGAAGAAAACTAGTGATGGAAATATATAAAAAGATGTTTACATCCATGTCAAAGTCAAAACTAGATGGAGAGGAAAATGACTATTGGACATGGTTAAGTTTGCACCAATAATTCTAGAGGTTGAAAAGTACAATTTCATAAATATGATGTCTTAAGATCACTACAACTACATAAGTATTCAAGCAATATACGATTGGAACCCAAAAAATGATAACATTCAAATACTGAAACTCAATCCCATTTAAATATTTCCATTCATAGAGAGAAAAAGTGGGGATTACCCAAAAATAGACTATAGAATAATTTAATACCAACACAATATGAATAATGGAAAGAAGATGAACAATAAGTAAATAGAAGATGTTTGAAATCAGAAAGATCACCATGTATGACAAGTAATCTTACTCGAAAATCCCTAAATAAATTGTTTATAATTGAAAGTCAAATGAAAAAAATAAACTTCCCTACCCCATCAACATTTAGAAACCAAAAAGAAATGCATAATAAAACCACTTTCAAAAAATCAAAAAATCCATAGAAGCATATATCACGAACATTAGTGAAATAATTATCCTCAATATGTCAATTGTAAATAAAGAGAACTCATCATCTAGAAATAAAATATTTCACAAACCAAAACCCATCCATAGAATCCACTAAGCTTCCACCACTAACATCATAGATAATTCCTCACTAATAGCATGAGAGAATTCCAAGCTTAAGAAAGCAATAGATAATCATTTCATAGAATTGGCGAGGCTCTACTTTGATCTAACGAGGAAAGAGTCTGAATTAAAATTTTCATTACAAGAAAGATGTCGACGAAATAGGGAATAAGCATCAAAGATGGCCACAAGAATTAACAAACAAGAAGAAATAAATGTTTAAACAAATTCACCCATTATAGCAAAAAAAATATGAGTGCATATGTATAACTAATTTAGGATTTCATAGTGGATAACATCCTTGACACCTTGGGTGGATAAAAAGAACAATCTAATGAATAATGACAAACGAGTCGTCACCGTAGAAATAAAAAAAATTCTCTCTAATACAAAAGGCCTTAATTTAAATATTGTCAAATTTTTGAAATTATTGTAGCCTCATATGAAATTACCCCAATTTTCATATCAATAGATTATTTATTTAAATGAGATGAATTTTATATGAATTATAGCCCTAAATCTTGAAAACTTCGATAACTTCGATATCATGTGAATCCCATTGTATTTGACTGTGACATTGTATTTTGATGATTTTGTATATTTTATTATTTTGATGTAGATAAAATCAATTTGATATAACATAGGTCATAAATTTAAAAACAAATAAATTGTTACAACATTATTCTAATTTATATTACTCATTAAAAGCTCGGCTCTCTCTTTGTATGAAAGAATTATCTATATATATATGAGGAAATAAGCAATTTCGATTATTCTAAAAGTTTATTATTATCTTAAAGGATATTAATGACTCTAAGGACAATCAAGCTTCTCGTGTGGAGTAATCCACCTTCTTCCCCAATTTTTTCAGATGAAAGACAAATTAATCATCAACTATAGTAGAGGTTAGTGATCCAATGGACTCTTATGGATTTGAATATGTGACCTCCTAGAAACATGTCATTGAACAATTAGTTCAATACAATTACTTCAAACTGATTGAAATAATTGTTTATGTAATTATGAGACATGATATAAGAGTTGGAAAAAAAAGGATTTAGCCATATCAACAATATATTCATTCAATGATATCAATATATAGTACATGGATGCAACCACCTATAGATCTAGATCATGATAACAACTCGTCAGTGGATAATGACAATACCTAATCAAGAGATAAAGATGACAACTCATAGAGAGGTGATCTTGGACTTTGTGATTTTCTAGGGACTCACAGGCTAATAAGTTTGAATAATTATACTAGTAAGGAAACAAGAACTAGTTCATAAACTTGTCTCATCACAATCTTCAACCTAAAACTTATGAATTGAGCTTTGATGAAGATTCATTGAAAAACCACCAAATATGGATGTTGAATGGCTCATTCGAAATGGAATTTGAAAGAGAGAAGAAATTCTAGAACTGAACAACCACCATGTTTGAACATTTCTTGATTACTTAACACTTTGATTATTTGATAAGTAATTGGTGAACATATAGGATGACCATTTTTCTATGAGTGAAAAAATATGATCATTTAAGTGCTCTATAAACTTATACACAATTAGGTGTCAAACAACATCCTAATGAATAGTTGAAGAGCAATAAAGGATTTAATATTCATGATAGATCTTTGCAACTATGTTGGTTTGATGAAATTGATTGAAGTTGATTGAATTCTAGACATCATGTTGAAGAGACAAATTTCCATGCTGGAATTCCCAAATTATGATTGAATTTTGATTGAAATGAACTCGAAACTTGAAGCCTAACTATTATAATTGGTATTCCTCCCCTGTCATGTGCAAGGAAACAACATTGTTGAAGGGATCCAAACTTGATATTTTAGATTCTCCAATACTTCTTTCATCACTATATCTAGTGATTTTGGTTGAACACTAACCATTTTCAATTTATCAATGTACTTCTTGACTTAAGGTGCAAGATAGTACATTTCCCAGTTAATTTTCGTACTCCCTCCAACCCCCCGAGGTGCAAGGGAGTACCATTTTGTATTGGACTCAATTTTGAATTTGAATTGGGCCCTAGTCATGCCCAAAATGACCATCTATAACCATACCTATTAAGATCCAAGTGATTTTTTAATTCCACCATTCAAATGTGTCTTTACTTGTGTATAAACTATACGGTAAGGTTTATGAAAAATATTGACTTGTATATTCCATTGCCAAGAACTCATATAACCATAATGAATTCTTTTTTTTTTACATTTATTCTTATTTCAACATTTGTTTGAGAGATGATTTGTCTTCCCCAAAACAACACAATGATGAAGATAAAAAAAATCTATCTCCAAACTTTATGGAAATGTTGGCATTCATCAACAATTTCCTCAATATGTTTATCATCAATTGCTTGAATATCTTCTTCAACAAGTGAATCTTTCCCCTTTAAATCTTTGGCAAGAAGTCTGGCACTCACAAATTGAATTGGTTTTTAGTAGTCAAGAATATGGAAGTTGTTGTCTTTTTCATATCCTAAGTCATATCGATTTATGTTGAATTAAAATTCTTCCGAAGGTTTGACAATGATTTTAGAAATATCATGAATGTTTTCTTTTGTAACTTCAAAAGAAAATTCAAGTTCACATTTAATTATTCTTCTTTTGGAATCATTTTTTTCTTTGACATCTTTTGTTTGTGACTCATTTTCAAAATTTGTCTTCATCATTTCATCGTTGATGAATGATTCCATTTGATGAATAATTAAAGAATCATTAATCATACCATTAGTTGCATTTCTATCAACCATTAGGTCATTTTTGTCACAGGTAACATCAACCATTTGCATTAGAACATTTGTGTCATAAGTTGCATCAACCATTTACATTGTTAGATTTTTTTTATCCTTTTCAATTAATTTTAGTTGAAGTTGTTCAATCAATTTTTCCTCCATGCCCAATTGTTTGTGAGATCAACAACCCAATTATTCAGTTCATATAAGGAATCATGCTTGCTTGTACTTGTTTTGTTTTCATGATTGCTTTCTTTTCTGTTTTGTTATGTGTCCTGCTAGCTTACTTGTTGTTAATAATCTCATGGTGTCTTAGACTACTAAAAATGCACCCCAAAATGTAATTGTGATTGAAATTGACCTCCTTATTCAATTTTAAGCAAGTGTTTTTTACAATTTTTATAATTGATTTTAGCTTTAAAAGGGTTTTCAACTCCAACGTTTATATAATTTAATTTTTCAAATTTGTTCAATTTAATGGTTTCAAATATTAGTCGATTCAAAGAAGTGTTTGATTTTGATGGATTTACAATTTTCCACTTAATATGTTTGTTTATTTTCTAAATTAAATATATGATAAAAAAACTAGACAAGTGTAAAACAAAATCATCCACTATTACACAAATACAAACGTTTGTTATTAGACCCCCTTATTCAAATTTCAAAATAAATCTAAAACAAGGAAATAAAAAATTTATTTTATTAGGGATATCCTTCTTCATATCCCAGGTTTCATTTGCAATTTTCATGCCCCACTTCAACTTTTAAGAAAAAATTAGTAATGGATCCATTATTTTCCTCCTTAAAAATATCACCAATCTTTAAAAGGGTTTACCATCCTCCTTTTACAAAAAGTTTGAAATATTTTTTTGTCGAGTGTATTTTTTTTTCGTTTTTTAAATGAATATTTACTCTCTTTTTTTTAAATGAATGTTCACTTTTTAACAAAATGGCATCAAAACTCTACCAATGTTTAAAAGGATTAACCAAATTTGTTTTCCAAAAAGTTTGAAATACTTTTTTAATTAATAATAATAATAATAATAATAATAATTTATTTTTAAGGTCACGATTAAGTCAGCATACCAAATTGGTGTATGAGACCCCCTTGTTTGTGGGACAAGGAACCCCCTCCACCCAACGATTTCACTGATAAAGTTTACGAAGGTATACATACCTTTTCTAATAAATGTTTACTTTTAAAATGTTAATTTTTTTTAAATGAATATAAAAAAAACAATGCATGTGGAACAAAACCATAAAAATATTGGATATATCTATTTCTATTGACGTGTGCATGTTCTTTTCTTTGCTGATTCAATGTCCAATAATGTTGAAACTAGGACAATGCTTGTGGCTCGAGTGGGCGCTAGTAGGATGACTGGAGCTCCTGCACTTCACTGACTACAGTGGTCTCGAGGTTTTGGTTCTAAATTCCGATTTGCAGATAGGATAGCTAGTACAATAGGGGCTAGGGTTTCAGATGCATTTTAGAATTTGTTAGAGTACATAACTCATACTTGTTTATTGTTGTACAACTATTCTCATGACATGTTGAGAAGGTATGTTGAGAAGGTGACATGATAAGATGACCTATAAGTATAGGTTAATATCTAGATAAGATTGAGTGAATGGAAGTTGTTCGATAAACTTTTAGTTTGATGTGTGGTTGAAATATTCTCTCAACTTCTCCTTCTATAATTAGAATAAGTTAGATCTCATAACAAATTATGAACTTTATATATTAAATCACAATATATTGTACTGATATTCACTAATGAAATGACTTATTTTGTTATCAGAGCCAGATTGGGCACTCCCTCGCAGAGGGCCCAATAACATGAGGAGAGTAGATTCATGTTTGTTAGTGATTGATATAGTGTGTTTTTCTGTTGTTTTATTTTGTTATCAGAGCCAGATTGGGCACTCCCTCGTAGAGGGCCCAATAACATGAGGAGAGTAGATTCATGTTTGTTAGTGATTGATATAGTGTGTTTTTCTGTTGTTTAAAGATGTGTAATTAAGATTTGCGTGTATTTCTCATTTGGAGGAGGCTCTATGTAAAGGGTTCCACCCTCCTGTGCAGGTCCCATCATGTGCTTATAATTACCGACCAAACATTGAGGGTTGCGTTCTAGTAGATATGGAGACCAGGTGATTAATACTTTTGTTTTTTGCTTCCATGTAAGAGGGGACTCACAGCGCTAAAGCAGAATGAATGGTTTTGTTTTGATTTCGAAAAGGATTGTGAGAATGGAAGAACAAAAAACGGAAACACATGCACTCTGATTGTATTTATGGAAAACAACATAGATGCAAAAATGTTCAGTGGTTTGATTTCCTTGAAGTGACAAGTGCAAGGTGGGATTGATGAAGGATTCCACGTTGGAGAGTAAAAAGGCAAAAATGAAGGTATACATCTTAATGCTTGGTGATGGTTTCGACGATGCGCCATTTCAAGTGTAGTCATCATGAATATGTGCACAAGTGATAAAATCCAAGGTCTTACAAGTTATTTTAATGGTAAGCTATTTATTGGATTTGGTAATTGTGTTAAAAGAACCACTAATTTCATGAGTGGTCCCATGAAAGGATTAATAACCGTTTTCCAATTTTATATCCCATTCACATGGTATGGGAACATATTTTCCATGGGATAGAGCTCGGTGTATTCGATTACAAGGAGGAACAAGATTTGAATGCTATTTTGAAAAGGGTTCATTTGAAATTATGTATTTGTAATTTATAAGTTTTGGAAGTGAGTATTCATATTGAGATTCACAACCTCAATATGATCGAGAAGTTATGTTGTTAGAATCAGAGACTCTAACAAATGACATGAAAGCATGGAAATCCAAGACAATGTGTTGATAATGACATTGAATATCGAGAAGACAAAGAAGAAGATCGAGAAGAAGAGACAAAGTAGAAGTGATGGTAATGAGATGAGAATGATCTTAGTGTTGTAATGAGATTGCATATTGGGCATATAATTGGTAATATTTGTGTTGATGTAAAGTATTTTTAGATTCTTGTTGTACTTGTATTAATGATGCATATGCGATGCAGGGGCTTAATGATCAGTTGTACCTGACACCCCGTATTTTTGGCCCAAGTTGTATTGCCTCATCATAGGCATGTTAGTTCCTTAGGTTTATTGTAAGCCCTATTCCTATTGTTCAAGAATACATTTTATGGTGCATATTTGCATAGAGTTATCCCTCTTATGCATAGAGAGGATGGGCATCAAGTTGTGGAATAGACCATTGTAAGAGGTATGGGAGTGCCAGGTGTACCCGTAACCTAAGCTTTATGAAGGTTGAAGAAGATAGTGTCTTCAATTCAGGGGGGATGTGATATGAAAGAATCTCAAAGTGTGAGGGACCAAGTTATGAGTGAGGTTAATATATTGATGAATCACATAGGTGAAAATCATTTCTATAGAACCAGCGAGTACAACGGTTGGTACCCATGTATCTCGGTAGCTGAATTGTTTTTTATATGGATATAAATAATATGTACATATGGAAAAAGACACAGAAAAGTTCGTAGATAAATACGAGAGTGATGAATTCCCTACAATGAAGAATGGACCAATAATAGAAATCAACAAGCACAACTAACAAGAGAAAATGAGAAAAATAAAGATACAACAAGTATTCATTAAGGGGGTGTGTTGATATACATAACTCATACTTGTTTCTTGTTGTTGTAACACACCCAACTCCTAAGTACCATTTTTAGGGACGGGGCATAGATTTTCACTTTCCCTCAACCATCTTAAATCCTCTTCTTGAGATCTCCATCATCTTTTGCTCATCAAGATATTTCCAACAACTGTTACCATGCTCAAATCCGAGCTATGGATTGGAATTTATGGCCTTTCGAAGCTCTTTAGGCATCATTGATCAGAGGCCATGTGTCACCCACGTGGGTCCACCTCATTTGTCCCACCCACCTGGCACGAACTTGACCTCGAATGTCATCCTTTAGCGATGAGATGGCCATTGGAGGGGAGGTTATAGGGAATGTTCCCCATGCCTTCAACCCTTCTTACTTCATATCCATGTCTGAAACATTCCCAGAGTCTCAAAGTCCTGGAGTTCCCTAGCACTCCTCAATCTACGGTGGAGATCAATCCATCATTAAATACAACGACTGAGATTCTCCCTCGTTCAACACATAGGCTTAAGGGATTTCGGTGTTCTATGCTTCAATGCTGAATGCCCTTTTCTCTACTCACAAATCCTCTGGATTCTTGAAACCTTGGAATATTACCATGTGGCTCCGAATTTCATCCCTTTTTGGAGCTTGAGTCTTAGCACTCCAAGTACCCGGAGTTTCGAAGTCCTAGACTCCCAGAGAAGGTCCCTCTTGCGTATGTGGTGTTCTTTCATGGGTGACCTTATTACCATCTACACCCTAACATACACGTGGTGATGATTCCACCTTAACACATGGTACCCATCTCTCCGACCCCATACCATGTACGATGAGTTAACAAGACACATGACTTAGCCACAAGATGACACATGATGGCTTGGTCACGTGGTCGGACTCCCACTGTGTACGTTGTTCATGTCAGCTACTAACGTCACTCTGGCCTTCGACCTTTAGGAAATCTCCACACTTTATGCCTTACATTTCCCAGAGTGAGACTTCTCCGAAGTCCTTACACTGTCCTCCCACTTAGTGGATCGAATGGTGGAGAATGGATCCCAATCGATCCTCATATCAATGAATCGAATTACTCCCAAACTGTTCCCCATGATCTAATGACTAGAGTGATTTTAACACTTCAGGACTTCATGAATTCGTGCTCCTTACAACTCTTAACCCTTCAATTTACCTGAAGGATTACCTTCCAAATGAGTTAGGAAGAGGGGATGACTGCTTCTTGTCGATTAGTAGTATTGCTTACTCTATCCTTCCACTAGGCCCGATCTAACAGTCGAGAATGGTCCTGAAGGATCCTTAGATCCATGGCCCATGTTACTTCCTGTTTTTAGCGTTCAAAGGTTTCAACCATTTAACACCCTTTTTCTCCTGGAGTGGGTCAACTCCAAATGACCATGGCTCACATTTGACGGCTATAAATGATCTTGAAGGTTCTTAGATCGACGACTCACGTTACCTCATGACCAAGAAGTTGATGAGGGTTTAACAAGGGGATGAATCCCATGATAACGGGTAAATGATCGCCAACTTTCACTCAACAACCAAGTTATCGATCCGACGGGTCATCTTCGGTGCATTTAGGACATTGTAATGTTCATTCACCCTAGAGCTCCAGACTCCCGGGTTTCCAAATTCCAAACAAATTAGGTCATTTTTTAGTGTAGTGAAGGGTTCCATGGTTCTAGTCCTATGAAACTTTGTCAATCTCCAAAGGATACACTCATAATTCTTAGCCAAGATTTAGTTAAGTCCATGGACTAGAGCTTGAGGTCGCTTGGACATGAAAATGGTTTGAAGGAAGCAACTTCCATTCACAAAACTCAAGTTCTATAACAAGGAAAGGTATTTTTGAGGGGCCAACAGGACTGTAATAGTCCCATAGAGTCTATCTCGACTCTAGAATTGTGAATTTGATCCTTTGAGCAATCCCTTTGGGGATTTTCCAACCAATACAGGGGCCAAACTTGTCATCTTACAACCATTCAAATGCAACAATTTATAGATGAACAAATAAGCATTATTACCATCAATTTCATATGAGGCACATTTGGACATAATACAAGAATTCAACTGTTTCATTTCAGTTCAACTACACATGGTATATGAAGTACTTATCTACATTGCAAGTTACAGCTACCAAACTAACTATTGGTGTTCACCTTTCCACCCAGACATAGGATTAGAGGCATTCACTCTTAGCACTATGGCCACCCCCATGCCAAGCCATGATATCACTAGGGAAACTTTTTCAAATTCTCATAGATCCTCTCTCTGTCACAACCTCTATGAGGTTTATCACATGCTCCCTCAACATCAAGCTTGTGACCTTCTTCTCAGGTCAATGTTTATGGGTTCTCTTTTGAAAATCAACAAAGGTATTGGGGAGGTTACTGGCCTCCACCTCTCTGGTAGCAGTAGAAGTCTCCCTTCTTCCCCACTAATATTAGGACCTCCACAGGGTTTATTGGATGCCTTCCCAACTGGATTTCCTCTGTGCAAGAGAGTCCCTTCACAGATGCATTGTCCCTCAACTCCCTCTCCTTCCAACACCAGTTTATTTCCAACCAACACCAAGCCCGCGACCCTCTTTTTCCCTAGTGTGGGATTCATGTCTTCTATGCTCCAGTTCATAAATCTTCCATGAGTTCCCTGATCTTTCTATTGCATGTTCTTGTGCATTCTTTCCAACAATTCTCTTTCACAAAGACCGAATTCCTCCTCTGGTTCTCTCCTGTAACCAGAAAAAATTAACCTTTCATTTATTCTTCTGAACTGGAGAGCCTCAGACACTCTCCTTCTTTTTTAATCCTATTAACCATGGTCTCTTCGAGTTTTATCAAATGCTTCCCCAACATCAAGTTGGTGGCCTTCTTCATTCTAGCTCTTGAATTGTTCCTGATTTCTCTCTACTCTCTCGATAGAAGCCAACCTCCTTGATGTCTACCTTTATCCTTCCTTTTTTGTTTCTTGTAGGCCTCCTCACCTATCCTCTTCCTTCTTCCAGTAGGAACTTAGGTCACACCTGACCTGAGGAGACTACGCTTTGTCGTACCTTGGGATGATAGTTTTTTGTGTCCTCATATAGGCCCTCCATGCTTCCATTCATTGGGGTAGTTGATTGTTCAACCACTAGTCATTTTCTCATTAACTAATTTTTCCTTGGGATCAGGATGAAGCTTATTATTTCAACAAAGAGAATTTGGGTCATTTTGACATAATGAACCCTCTCTACATTTTCCTCACTCTTTCCTCTAGTGATATCACGACCAATACTTCAAGGCTTCACCCCAAAAGTGAGTTATTGACAATCTAAGCAATAATACATTTACATTGTTCACATTCCATAGCATGGTAATCATAAGTAATGATTAATTGCAAGTTGTTGGAAACAAAGGTATTACAGTCCCCTCCCCCTTGAAAGAAACATTGTCCTCAATGTTCTTTCTTAGTAACGCTGCACGCATGTCATGCCTTTGTCATTCAGTTGTTTCAGAAATCTTGATCCTGTTTCTTGGTCAGGTTCTTTCTAGACCCTTGGCCTTTGTCATATTCCTTCAATAATTTTGGATAAAAATCATATTAATCACAATTTCATGCGAAAACATCTTACTGTTGTTCAAAATTCAAGAGGAAAAATTTCATAATCTGGCACAATACTTATCTGTGCAGTTCATGGATCTGCATCCATATGGTTGTATTGTTAACTTATCTCACTAATTGTTTTCCTTGACATACCCATTGTGTGCATGATACCAATCAATAGTTTATAATAATTATCAAAGTCTCCTCTTGATTGTGGTCACTCACTGTCCAGGCCCAGGCTCAGGCATCCCCTTCTTTGCTATATAGTCCCTCGGGAAATCTGTCTTTCCTTGCAAAGGATTTCTTGCACAAGAAGATTTCTAAATACTTCATTGAGCCTTACAGTCGAGGCGTCCCTTTGAATTTCTCTTCCAAGGTGTCCCTTCGGCTTGTGTTGCCACAACACAACATATTCTAGGGAAATCATGGCTTACCACAGGGATTTCATGTCTCAACAATAACATTTTTCCTGCTTTTTTAGATTTGACAACCTTCAATTGTCCTCCCTAGATAGATATTTTTCGTCTCATCTGTATCACAGGTATACATAAATTATGAGATATTATCATCAATTTCAAATTCAGATTTTTCTTGCAAAATTTTCACCCACATATGTTCTGCATAGGAGCCATATTCACAAGTATGGGACTTTCCTTCTCATAGAAGTTTTGATCAATAGGAAATTGGTCTTTCTTATGGGCTTACAACACTACCATATACAAGACCCTTTCTTCCTTCAATTTCAACATTCCTCAGCCAAACAAATTGTTATTTCTCATGCACATTATATTTTCATTGCACACTTGCAATGACTCACAAATAGTTTTAGAATTGTGCATAATAACAATCAAATTCATTTGCTAAAAAATGAAATACCATTCCTTGTAGTTTGGCTCAGTAGGACATTGGTATTCCTTACAGGCTTACAACACTACCATATCCAAGACCATTTTCTTCCTGCAATTTCAATATTCCTCAACCAAAAAAATTGTTAGTTTTCATGCACATTATATTTTCAAAACTAAGCATGCTAATAGTCCAAGTCATTTTCATCTATTCAAGGGTACAAATAAAAAGGAAATATCATTATTTACATATGCATCCTTTCAACATACCAAATTTTCCAAATGCAATTCAAATATCAAATGAATTTAATCAATGTGCCAATAATCATGGCCACATTCATACCCAATGTTCCCTTACATTGGGTTCAGGTTTTCCACTCTTATGGAAAGCACTTTTTCATGGTATGTTGGAGCTCAACCAACATTTTCACCATAAGGTTTAATCATTCTCATTCACTCTTACAGTAGGACTATGCTTCTTGCTACATGATGATCACGATCGCAAATCAACACATATGATCAACACATATGATCACGATTGCAAATCAACACATATGAAACTAACAATCAAATTCATTTGCTAAGAAAGGAAATATCATTCCTTGTAGTTTGGCTCAGCAGGACATTGGTATTCCTTATAGGCTTACAACACTACCATATCCAAGACCATTTTCTTCCTGCAATTTCAACATTCCTCAACCAAACAAATTGTTAGTTTTCATGCACATTATATTTTCATTGCACACTTGCAATGACTCACAAATAGTTTTAGAACTGTGCATACTAACAATCAAATTCATTTGCTAAAAAAGGAAATATCATTCCTTGTAGTTTGGCTCAGCAGGACATTGGTATTCCTTACAGGCTTACAACACTACCATATCCAAGACTATTTTCTTCCTGCAATTTCAACATTCCTCAACCAAAAAAATTGTTATTTTTCATGCACATTATATTTTCAAAACTATGCATGCTAATAGTCCAAGTCATTTTCATCTATTCAAGGGTACAAATAAAAAGGAAATATCATTATTTACATATGCATCCTTTCAACATATCAAATTTTCCAAATGCAATTCAAATATCAAATGACTTTAATCAATGTGCCAATAATCATGGCCACATTCATACCCAATGTTCCCTTACATTGGGTTCAAGTTTTCCACTCTTATGGAAATCACTTTGTCATGGTGTGTTGGAGCTCAACCAACATTTTCACCATAAGGTTTAATCATTCTCATTCACTCTTACAGTAGGACTATGCTTCTTGCTACAGGATGATCACGATCACAAATCAACACATATGAATCTAAAAGTTTCTCTTGAATGCACCCAAGCATTCTTCCTTCATTAGTAACTAGGGTGAGAACACTCATGGCCACCCAAATTTCTTTTTTTTAAAACCTCTACAATTCAAGTAGAGTATTGGAAGGTCCTATTTCCTTAATGGGAAATCCATTGTCTTCCCTCTTATGAAAACATGCATTTCCTAAATGCATTCCATGCAATGTGCTAACTATAAGAAACTTTATTCCCAATCTCCTTAGATTGGTTTTTGTACCCATGGTACTCCTTACTCACGCATTTTCTTGAAAGGATTATGGCTCATCCTTGATTGGCATAGACTTCCTCTCTCTATTAGTTAGATGCTTATTTTGCTGAATCTTACCCTACTTGGGTAGAAATGGCATAAAATATCCACTCAAAATTATTTGCATATCAGTAAGAAATTAAGATTACTTCAAAGGGGATTCTTACCAAATTCCTCTATACCTTATGCCACACAGGAAGGAACATTTTTATACCTATTCTTGCTGCTAGAACCTTGTCTAATATTTCCTTATTAGTGGTGCTTTATGGATACTTTTATAGTCATTTCAAAACATTTCAACAACATCCTTCTYGTATTCATCCTTGGTTTAAGGTTGTCCATCATAGGTAATTGTATTTCCCAACAACTCCAATTTCTTTCTACACATGACATACATCACAAATATATTCGTCGTCATGTAAAATAAAAATGCATGTATCATAACATTCAAATCAATAAAACATTTTTGAATATGTCCTAGCATATCTTTATGCACTTCATCACATTATCATTAATGTTTTTCATGAGTGAAACACAAACAATTTTCAATTGTTTCTACAATCATACACCCATCATCACTATGGTGTCAAAAAATTTACTTTCATTAGCACACAAGTTTCTCATCCCAAAGAAAACATAATATACAACAAGAAAGGAGATAAGGGCTCTTCCCCTTTTCCAACTCCTTCTACACAGCTTGGGACTTTCAGTCTAGTTGAGTTATTCCAAGGCCTCACCGCCTTTACTTAACATGGTTCAACCAAGTCTATCGATTTAAACATACTCCTTGGTTTATTTTCCTTTTACTAGTTGTACTTTTTTTCACAGTTGTTCTTTTAAGGACTACAAATCTGTTAGGAAATTCAAATTTTTTAAAGTGAGAAAAGTATTTAGCCCCTTTTCCCTTTTTTTCTTTATAAATTTAATCCCTGCTGAGATCTTCCTGCTCTTTTCCTTTAGCAGCCTTGGTTAGGCTCACCCTAATCTTTTGGATACATCAGTATGCTTCAATAGAAAACCTCTTTTTTGTTTGTTCATAATGAATCATGAACCTGTGTATTCTGCACATTACCATTTAGCTATCAGAATGGTCAACATTAATTTGTTAGTCTTCCATCCATGCATGATGTTTTAAAATGTAATCCATGATTATATATATATATATATATATATATATATATATAAGATTGCAGCCCACTACTCAATTCTCAGCAGTCATTAAGGTTGTGACTTTGTTCTCTTGACAGTTTCTTCACATAGTTCCTCCACAGGAGACACCTTCAACATGAAGCTTCCTTATTGCATATCCTTCACTATCTGTGATGGCCTCAACCTTGAGTCAATTTCAGATTTATCGTTTCATTTGTTTACTAAATATTCCACAAGGAATATAACCATGCATCTTTATTATGCATCCAAGTTATTTATCCACACGAGTTCCTTGTTTTTTTATATTACATCCATGATGCACTTAACCACATGCATAATCATGTTTCCTTTTATCATGACAACAAAGCGTCATTTTTCATTTACTCTTTCATTTATTTATTACTATCTTTTCTTGAGGGAATGGAACACATTCCCCTCAAGATATTATTCAAAACAAAATTTTCATGACTCATCAAAATAGAGTCAGCCATGCATCCATGGTATTAATTCAATCTTGGAAAGTGAAATTCGTGCCTTAAATTTCACTCATTTAGGTAGTCACATTGTGCCTTTAGTATACATATACTCTTACATCATACATGTGCATCACTTTCACCTTTAATATCATTCATTCATATATATTTGGTCTTCATACCAGTGTTCATACTAGGAAACCTTATAATGCATTAATTCCATGCAATCGATCAAGAATAAACTTAGATATATGCTCAACATGCAAGTTCATTGCTTGCAACTTGTTCCATGCCATTCACAGACATGGTAATTTCAAAAATTTCATATCCTTCTCCCAGATATGTTACAATAATTCTTATGATAAGTCTCATAGAGATACTTATCATTGAGTTTCTCTCTTCGCTGAGAGCTTGCAGTGGTCCATAGGATATCCTCATGGGAAGTTACACATACATATTCATAACTAGGTTTCCCTTTCTACAAGATAACTACTAGTAAGGAAACAATATTTCCTCAACTGCTATAAAATAATTTCCCAACTCATAAATAAAGTTTGGGAAATTATAACCATGCCCAAGGTAACAAAACAACAAATCCAACTTCCAACTAGTCTTGATCAGAAGACCTTTTGATCAAGGGAATCCTTTTTTAGATTCCCCCTCACTATAACTTAAGTATACCAAACCATATCTATATGGCTACCATCCACCACTGGATGTCAATCTGACCCATTGGTCATCTAGAAGTTCCCCAACACTTCCCTTCAAAACTAGAGAGTTCCACATACTCTCCCTTTTCAGAAAATGGTCACCAGACCCATTCCTATTACATAGACGCACCCTTAGGTTAATTGGGAAACACACTCCCATAGCACAACCAGGATATTTTTAACTTGCTCATGTCATTCCACTTCTTCCATGAGGTTCATTCTCGATCCACATGACTTCTTTTATTTTACAAAGAATGATTACCCCTGTAGGAATTTTTTCAGTTATGACAGGTCAAGTAGGATGATCTCACGTACTTCCATAAGGCCTATAGACATGGAGAATTGTACTCCCAATGCCAAATTATTCATTTAATCAACACTTTTAATTAACAAAGGCTTCATTAATCCCAATTTTAGGCAATTACTGCAACCTATTCATTCCATTTTCACTCTGGACTTAAGTATTCGTTAAAACAAGTTTATGCCATTTGCATCCAAGTTTAATTATTAATTCCCCTCGACATAATCCCACTTTTTTAGGACTGGATATAATTTCCCAAAAGAAATGTTAGGCTTATTCTGCCATAGTCTAGCATAATTCAATATCGTTGGGTAAAATACCAACTGAATTTTTAATCTACATCCTTCTCCTCAAGGAACTTATGTAGATAATTTTTGTGTGACAATGATACTCTCAACAAGCTCATCTTAGCCTTGGTAAACTAGTCTTATGACTATTCTCTAGGCCATCCAAGCCTTTGTTTGAATCATTCTCTACTAGATAGGGTAGGGTAGGGTTCCCTCTCCATTAAATGTTTCTAAGAAAGAAAATCACTTGACTCTTTCATGATACCAAGAAGGCCAAGTGTTATTTCCCCCTCTGATACCACTTTGTAACACTCCCAACCCCTACATACCCTTTTTAGGGATGGGTTATATATTTTTTATTTCCCTCAACCATATCAAATTGTCTTCCTGATATCTCCATCATCTTCTTCTCATAAAGATATTTCCAATGACTATTACCATGCTCAAATCCGAGCTCTGGATTGGAAGTTATGGCCTTCTGAAGCTCTTCAAGCATCATTGGTCAAAGGCCATGTGGCACCCACATGGGTCCACCTCATTCATACCATCCCACACGACATGAAATCAACCTCGGTTGTCATCCTTTAGCGATGACATGGCCACTATAGGGGTGGTTACAAAGAATGTTCCCCATGCCTTCGTGATTACTGGGCCTTCGGTCATTCGTCCTTCCTATACATGTTTGAAACATTCCTGAAGTCTTGAATTTCCAAATTTCCCTAACAATCCTACATCTACAGTGGAGATCAATCCACCGTTAAATCCAATGACTAGGATTCTCCCTCGTTCAATGCATAGGATTAAGGAATTTTAGCATTCGACGCTTCAACGCTCTGACACTAAATGCCCTTTTCTCTACTCACAAATCCCCCGAAGTCTCAAAACCCCAAAATATTTCCACATGGCTCTGGCCTTCGGCCCTTTTTAGATCTTTCATCTTATCATTCCAAGTACCCATAGTTTTGAAGCCCGAAACTCTCAGAAAGGGTCCCTCTTTCATACGTGGCATTCTTGCACGGGTAACCATATTACCATCTTCCCCCTAAAATACACGTGGCGATGATGCCACCTTGATACATGGTACTCGTCTCTCCGACCCCA
>SNQJ01S0060126.1:66703-77450 GCA_010110895.2 Picea sitchensis | reverse complement strand
GGTAGCCTCCACCCAACTCTCAGGCCGAGCCATGAGGACATGGGCCCGAATTTTATCCTTGAGGCCACTGATAAAACACTCTCGAAAAAAGGCATCAGACATGCCCTCTATTCTAAAAGCCAGGCGCTCAAAGGAAGCTATAAAGTCTTCCACTGTTCCTAATTGTTTCAGCTTTGTCAAATGACCCAAATGGTTGGTGTCAATGTCAAAGCGTTCATAAAGATCTTCCACAAAGTGTGTCTAAGCAATATACCCTTGATGAGAAGTTTTTCTCCATTGCCACCATTGCCAACGTTCTTGATCGAGATGGAGAACACCATACCGGAGTTTGGCCAAGTCATCTATAATGCCATATAAAGAGAAGTAATGTTCCATTTGGGTTACCCAACTAGTGCAGTCCGAGCCATCAAATTTGGTCACATCCACCCATGGAAGGTGTAGGTCACGTTGAAAGTGATGGTTCTGCAAGGTATGGGAATGAGAGGAATGGTCACCTTCAGTATGTGGAGGTGAGGAAGAGGAAGGGTTACCTATAGGGATGTGCAGTTTGGTGCAGAGTGCTGAAAAGATTGATTCAAGCTGGGTGGTGAGGTCTTGTTTGATTTCCCCCATTGAGGACTGCATGGTTGTATTGATGGCGACAACATTGGCACTGAGTTGTTTCACTTCTTGTTGGGTCTCAATGAGACTAGAATGTAAGGTGTTGAAGTGAGCTTCCAAGTCTTGGCTACGAGTATGGGCCATGAGAATGAGGAAACTGAAAAGGGGCAGGCAGGGTAAAAACTTTTGGCTAAAAAAATGATATGGATGAATGTGATAAGAGAGAAGAGAGGAATCCAATGGAATAGGTCTCAAATAATGGTGAAATAAATGTGTATTTACTTGGAAACCCGAACACAGTTGCACGACAATAGATCTTGTATATTTTAATTTGTTTATGTTTCTGTCCCCCAAGGGTTAGGTATTCAAGGGTTCTATAGACAAGGGTTTGCCCTGTGCTATAGCTCTCTGATATACGTGTGGGGTCCAACAGTAGTACTCGGCCAAATATTTCAGGGCACTAACTAAGGAGGATAGATCATACCCTTAGTCATACTACCTGACTACCTAGGTACTAGAGAGTATCTTCTCGAGTGTTGTTCTCGGTGACACTATAGTAGTCAGGCGGTCAATCGGTTTATCTAAAGAGTGCTCAGGTAATTTAGGCCGATCTTTACACAGGTGTTGTCTGATGCGATACCACTAGAAGGGGTACCAACAGGGGTTACAAGGGTGGCCAACAGATGTGTGCTTAAGTAGCACTTGTATTTCCTACGTGTATGAATCCCTCAACCGCGGGTTATGCACGTAACGACAGATCCTTGTGGCTTAAAGATGCCGAAATATGTCTCTACCCTGAAACAAATTTAACCCACACTTTTTGCCGAGGAAAATGCTCTAACACCACTTGTAATATACCAGATATAAAATGTATGCAAAACGGAAATAAAATTCTTGTAATGGCAGAATAACAGCAATATAACTAGAACATTCACCACAATAACACTTAAATGATATAAGAATAACAACAGAAATAACACTTTGAATCTGAAAACAATGTTCACGGGCCTCTTCGAGGGGGAAACCTTTAGTTGAGCAGAGCTCTATTACAATAATATCCAAGCTAGGGTTCTCATATCCTCGACTCCTATTTATACTAAAAAGAAGCATCTAGAGGAAGATCCAGAAGCAGAAGCTTCTATTAGGTCTTCTTACATCCACCTTATTATATTTTATTGAAAGGCCTTATAAATATTGACCTTTATTACATCCGAATATATTGTTCTACCTATGTGCGGGTTAGGACCCTAACACTCACCAGGGAGATGTCTGTTTCTGCATACCTCGCACCAGGGTAAGGTGACTTGCTTCAAAGGGCTTGGGGCTCCAGAAGCCAAGTATTCATTAAATAGGGGACAATGTTCCTTGTCATGGCCTTCTGATCTGCATCTGACACACCTGATGTATTCTCTTTTATATTTTCCCTTGTATCTCTTCATATCTTTGACCTACAGAGACAAACTAGTTAGCTGACTCAAGATTTGACTCATACCTGAGCTGGATTCTCCCATAGGGGTTTATTCTAACTTCATGGAAATCTGCAACACCTCAGACTACGAAGAAATCTTCTATTGCATCAGAGGAACTCTGATGTGTTGTAAGAGGGAAACAATGAACCATTCTTTGCTTTGTTCATCTGGGATCTGAAAAGTCAATCGACTTGTTAAGGTTTTGAATCTCTGATCGAATTCCCAAACAGGTTTGGCCACCTTCTACTTGATCTCTTTTAGCTCTGTAATACATTGTGACTCTGAATTGGGTTTCTTGAACTATGCAATCCACGCATTCTTAATCTGATTCAGTGGCTTAGGTTGTGCAAGACCTTGAACAAGCTTCATGTACCCGCTTAGTGCATGATCCCTTAGAGTGGTACTAAACTGGGTTGTTTTGACATCTTCATCAATGACATTTTTAATATTCCATATGGCTTCACATAGGAAGCAGTGTTGATCAGGATCTTCAGATCCATCTCCCCTAAAAATAGGAAGTCTCATCTCATTTTCCATAGATCTTCCTAGGGTCCCTGACTGAGTATGTGGTGGATTACTAGTAACAGTGCTATGGGTTCTCTAGTAACTGGGATTACTCTAATTGCTTAATACTACTAAATCAACAGGAGGGATAAAAGTACTTACTTCAATGGTCTACGCAATTCCTAAAGTTTCAGGTTCTTCCTGATGAAGCTCTTCAACTTTTCCTTCCTCTGTCCTAGTGGGTTCTGAATGCTCTTTGTCCGTTAGATCTGCCTTTTCTCCATTGTAGAAACCCTCGTCCCCATAGTTCTTCTTAAATAGGTTCGCAAGGTGAACTTCTCTGAACACTCTCCCACTGCGCGTATGTCCAACTTCTTTGTCTCTGTCGCTGTCGCTGTCCAAATTCTTGAACATTAGCCTTTCTAGATCCGACCAATCTAATGTATCTTCAAGATGTTCTTCTCATGCAATAGCATCTTGAATCTCAACTTTAGGAAATGTAAAAAATTTCCTCTGGGTCCCTTAAAGAAATATCTCTCATCTTGGTTGTATGACTCTGCTCTATCAAAAATAAACTCTGTGATGTACCCTCCAATGGTGTTGTAAAACCAGTGATCTACTTCTCATGATACGGTGTTATCAACTCTCTTGACCTTCTTGATCAACTCCAATGTTCAAACCACAGGAGGTCTAGATCGGATCTCAAACTGGGTATCTGCTAATATAGCTAGCCACTCATACAGTTCTTGATGGATTCCCCCAAAGAAAATTTCATGTTTATCAGTGAAGATATATTTCTCTAACCAATCCTCTATACTAAGATTAGGGTTCTTGTTTTGGGATTAAGTGAAGTCCTTTTCTTGATCCTCTATCCACTTTTGAGTTTTTATCTTCGATGGAAACCACCTTGACATTCCCTCAAGACGATTATGGTCTCGACAATAGAACCATTTGTTGGCACAGGGGAAGACCCAGGGTTCAGCTCCAAGAGCGCACCGACAATCCCTAACTACTGGCCCTTTCGGCAACACCTTCGAATCAGATGCAGTCTCACCCAAAGCAGTTATGAGGGGGTTGCAGGACAAGGATGTATACAAACCAGGGTAATATCAAGTGGATCTAATACAAGAACAACACATCATTCATATATCACCTATCAGCTTAGATCTATTCTGCACATCTACTTATCAGATCTAACATAATAATGCAATCACAATATATCAAGGACAGAGACAGAATACCAATCACACATGACACCAAATATATGTGATTCACCCTCTCTCTAGGGCTACGTCCACAGAACTGTTCTTTATAATATATTAAGACGAAGCATACAGTTCTTGTCTGTGCTCTTAGATAGCAAATCCTCTTTCTTCTCCTCTCTTTCTCTCCCCTCCCTACGCACCCAGCTGCAGGGTTGATCTTCGCACTCAGCTAAAGATATTACAAAAATAGAAGGCTCTCACACTCATCGCTTCTCTCTCTCTCAATAGTAATCTCTCACAACAACCAACAATAACAACTAGATCGATCAATAGTAATGATGACAACAACAACCCAACCTAGGTCCTCTCGACCTTTATTTATACATTACAATAGCTCACCAACATCCTTAGGCCGAAACCTAGGTGTCCAAAACCTTAGATTCCAAAACCCTAGGTGTCTAAAACCCTAGGTCAACTTGAACCATATTTTCAAGGCTTCGCGAGCCTGTATTTCCTTCCTTCTCGTGCGGTGCTTTAAGGCATCCAATGGTGGATTTATCTGCTTTATGAGTTGACCACGATCCTTCTTTCTTATTGATCTGTCATCCTCAATCTCCTCGTCCAACAACTTACTTCGCTCCATATTTTCTTCTATTTTTCTCACTTTGACCCAGTAATAGTCACCGTGTACTCCGCGAAGTTCGTATTCTCCTTTTTTTCCCTTGATCTTCAGGTACTTCCATACCCAAGGGCCAAGACATTTTCATCAAAATTTTCTTTAGTCTCACATGACTAGTTTTGGATTGGTCAACAACCCTAACTTGAAATAATCATAACTATGTACATGTAATGATTAAAGATCTGAAAATAGTACACAATGTTCTTTAGCGTGTTTTATGAAATTCCTCCAGGTTTCACTACTTGGAACCTCTCAGAAAATGAGTTATAGAAAAAATGGCATACCTTGTAGAATTTTGGCTTATCCTAGAGAGCGAACTTATAGAGCGTGCCCTAGACGGAATATTTGTTGTATGGATCTGAAAATTTTGCACCGAATACTAAAGAATGTAACCTAACCAACAAAGTTTATCTTACTGAATTTGGATCCGTTATGAATAAGTTATGACGTTTTTACCTGAAACACCTTAGAAAGCATCATCAAAAGAATTTATCCTCCCTTGAATTTTGGCCTTCTTTACTTAACCTTCCCTCTGAAATTTATATTAGATATCCTTTGGTTACCTCAGTCACCTGTAGATATTCAATATGCTCAAGTGTTATTAAATTGAGATAGCCTTGCCTCTTATTTATACTTTCATGTAGCTTCCTCAAGGGGTTACCTTTTAACCATTTTAACCCACTTTACTTGTTTTAGGGTTAACCAACTTCTAACCACTAGTCCAATTAGTAATTTATCTATTAACTTTATTATTTAAATAATTTATTTTGTATCCACTTTGAATTATAGTACACTCATAACTTCACTTTACCTCAAGGGGTTACCTTCTAACCATCTTAAACCACTTTCTTTATTTTAGGGCCAACCAACTTCTAACCACTTGTCAACTTAGTAATTTCTCCATTAACTTTATTATTTAAATAATTCCTTTTGTATTCAATTTGAATTATAGTAAACTCATCACTTCAATTTATTATTTACCTTATAAAATATCTTAAACCACTTTGACTACTTTGATCTTTTGGGGCTTCTAGATGACTCAAGAGGGTTCTAAAATTTCACATGGCCATAACTCTCTAACCGTGAGGAGTTATGTGACGTTACACATACCACTGGAAATGGAATGACATGTACTATCCATATAGAATAGTATTTCTTGCAAATATATCAAAAATCATACCATTATCCATCAAACAAACTTGGGTCCATTACCCAAACCTGGGTTCTCCGACTTCTCATGGCCATAACTCTCTAATCGTGAGGATTTATGTGACGTTCCACATACCACCATAAATGGAATGACATGTAATATCCATATATAATAGTATTACCTTCAAATATATTAAAACTCATACCATTATATATGAAACAACCTTGGGTCCATTACTCAAACCTTTGTGCTACCGGAATTCGCTACCGGACTTTCTCCAAGGGTTGACATCAATCACTAAGGGTTGACATAAATCTACAATATCACTCTCCAACGGTTGACCTCAATGAAAACCAAAAATCCATACCAATTGTCCATCAACCTAGGCCAACTGTCTGACAATCCCCCCCTTTGGCATTGATGGAAACACTTAGTCATGATAAAATCTATGCTTATACTCCTCATCAATGTTTTTATCTCTCCCCCTTTGACATCAATGGAAAAGGGTATTTCCCTTTGGGGCTTCTCCCCCTGACTAAAATATCCTTGGGTTGTTGCCCCTGTCTACATGCCTTTGTGCTCTCTCTCCAAGAATTTCTATCCTGCATCTGATAAATCTCTCCCCCTTGGCCATCAATGGAAAATGTATCTTTCCATCGAGGACTACTCCCCCTAACTGAACTATCCTTGGGGATACTCCCCCTGACTGAAATCTTCTTGAAACTTATATCCCAACCTAAATTGTCTTATTTATGGTGCTTCCTTGTGTACATCTAAGAAATATAAGATAAGCATTCAAAAGAATTCATTTTGGAGTAGAAATTACTCCTAGTCTCTTGTGAAGATACTCAAAGGATTCTTGTGGAAGAAATTTTGTAAAGATGTCTTCCACTTGTTCTTTTGTGCCCTCATATTCAACTCTGATGTTCTTCTCTACAACTTGTTCTCATAGAAAGTGATACTTGATTGGAATGTGATTTGTCTTGGAGTGCATCACCGGGTTATTTGAGATATTGATGGCGCTTGTATTATCACAATAGATTGGAATGGGCTCATCATACTCAACCTGTATATCTGTCAGAGTGTGTTTCATCCATAGAACTTGTGTACAACATGTTTCTACTGCAATATACTTACCTCGACTGTAGATAAGGATATTGATGGAATTTTTTTTTTTAACCATGATACTAAACACTCACCCAAGTAGACATTTTCTCCACTGGTGCTTCGTCAATCATCAATGAAACTTGCCCAATCTCAATCTGTGTAGGAAATAAGTGATAGATCCTTTCCTTTTGGATATCATAATCCAAACTCTTTTGTTTCTTTGAGATATCTGAAAATCCTCTTCACTTCTAATACATGTGGTTCCTTTGGTGCTTCTTGAAATCATGCCACGTGTCCAACTGCATGCATTACATATGGTTTAGATGATGTCACATATAGTAAGCTACCAATCATTGACCTGTATTACCTCTGGTCTATAGACTTTGAATCATCATCTTTGCTCAACTTGCAATTGGTTTGCATAGGAGTGGTAACTAGTTTGCAATCTTCTATTCCAAACCTCTTTAGCATTTCTCTGATATACTTAGTTTGAGAAATAAAAATTTCTTGGTTGCTTTGACATATCTGAAGACCCAAAAAGAAGGATAGTTCTCCAAGTAATGAAATTTCAAATTCATTCTACATATCCTTTGCAAATTTCTGGCTTAACCTATCATTAGTACTTCCAAAACAATATCATCAACATAAATTTCAATTAATAAAATACTAACTTGTGTTACCTTGATGTAGTGGTTGTTGTTCGCGCTTCCTTTCCATAGTTCATAGGGAGTTTTTTCATTGTTGTTTCTAAGCATTACTATGTTTTGAATGTGAATTGTTGTATGCACTGCATGTGTCCAAAAAATATCTATCACTTTGGAATCCATTAGCATTTTTCAAGCCATTTCTTGTGTAATTATCATCCATTATGATAATGTTCCTTTGTCTCTGAACCACTCTCTGAACCAATCTATGAATCCATGCTCTCGTCCACTTTCATATATCTGTCCAAACCTACTAAGTATTCTTACAAATCCATCTCTGTCCATACTGTCCAAGACTCTACTTATGCAATTGTCCATAATGTTGACCCATTTATCACTATACTATCATGAAGTCTTGATTAATCTATCAAATTGTACTTTTGCTAACTAATTCCTTTGGATCTGTCTTCTCAAACTCTGCAAGTTTCTCGAAGGATGGTTATTTATTATGTCACAACTATCGCATAGACTCCCCCTGTCTAATATTCATATTACCTAGGAGTCTCTAAGATGGATGGCTCAGAACAATTCCTACTCTGATTTGTATTCATCATCATCTTCATTAGTAGATTCATCATCTCTATGAGCTCTAACTTCTTTCTTTCTGTCTATGGATTCATATTTCACTACAATACCTGAAAGAATAATCTCTTGAACATTTTCCTTATTTTCTTGTCCTTCTTTTCTTTCATTTATTTTCCAAACCTTTCTATATTTGACATCCTTCTTTTTCTCTGTAGATTTTTCTTCATCTTGTTTTATTACCAATCTTGCGATCTCTAGGACTTGGTCTTTGTTCACATGTTTTTCCTATTTTCTTATCCATACTTTATTATATCTGATATCAGTGTTCACTTTCATGGAAGTATAGCTCATGCTTCTACAATCACAAGCTACGTGTTCATAGTTGTGACATTTGTAACATTCAATGTTACATGGGGACACATAGACATTTCTTGCTTGAACATTTATTTTATAATCCCTACAATCTACAGCGTTATGTCCAAAGTTAGTACAATAAAAACAATGACCATAAAATAAATTTTCATACCAGGGCGTGAATGATCTTCTTTGTGGTGTAGTCCTTCTGAATTTCTTCCTTGATTGATCATGATCATGATTGAATCTTCTTTGTGGATTGAACATGGATGGTCTTCTTGAAGATGTATCTTCAATAGTTTTCTTATATTCTGGTTGACCATGATTCCTTCCTTTGATTACTTTTTCATAACTCTTTCTAATTTCTTCATTCTTATTTTCTATCAACCTAGAGTGCTTCTCTTCATTCTCTAATAATGGTTGTGGATGTTTTTTTCTCTTCAATGTTCTCGTTGAGTTTGACGATTTTACTTCTCAATGTGACAACTTCTTCTTCAAGCTTCTCAACCTCTTCTTCTTTCTTCATTATCTAAGACTTCATGACTTCTTCTGTTGTTTTTACTTCTTCAAGTTGAATTTTTAATGTGATTATTTCTTCTTCAAGTCCTTTCTCTTCTTGACCAAACTCTGCCTCAAGATGGTTTAGATCGTTAGTTCTTTCCTTAATATGATCTGTCAATATCTTCTCTCTCATTTTTGCTTCTTCCTTCTATGCTTATATGTTGGCTTCTAAATACTTCTTTTGATATTGAATATTTTCTTCAATATTTCTGGCTTCTTCTAGATAAGTTCTTAAGTTCTCGATGACCTGTTGGGATTCTTCAAAAATGTGAAAACTTTCCTTTTGTTTCATCATTTCTTTCTTGAGTGACTTGTTTTCTTCTCTTAGTTCATCTAAAGAAGTAATCAATTCTCTGGTGATTATGTACTCTTCATCTTCTGATTCTGTTTGATATGGTGAACATAATTTTTCTTGATTTGTATCTGCATCTTCTTTCGCATTTTTTGAATCTACGGTGGGTGAAGAATATATGTCATGTAACTTTTCCCAAATTTCTTTGGCTGATGGACATTTACCAACCTTTTCTCTTACTGGATTAGGTAATCCTTCCTAGATGAAATCCAATGCTATTTTTGTATTCTTCTTCAATTCCTTCTTAGATACAGTCTTTTCCATTTTTGAACTATCATATCCTATAACAACTGATAGATAAATATATTGTCCTTGCGCCTATAAAAATACTTCCTTCCTTATGCTCCAAATCTCATACTTAAAACCGTTTTGACCATTAAACATTGGTACTGCAGTCTCAGAATAATCCATGATCTCCTTCCAATGGTTAAACTGTTTCCTGAAGGAACTTACTCTGAAACCAATTGTTGGATTACTGAGAGGGGGGTGAATTAGTAATAGAGCAATTTAATCATTTTTCACCATAAAATGCAAGTGTTATATCAATGTAGCATTACCATCCAATAGTTGCAGAGTAAATAAACAATGAACAAATGAGCAATCAAACACATACACAATACACTAGTGTTTTACGTGGAAACCCAAAGCAGGAGAAAACCACATAATGCTTTTTCTTATATTTATTGAAGAATTACATTCATTGGAAGCCCCAACTTCTTTTTGTTTTCCAGTTGCAACTGGAAGGAGGTTCCAACCCCATAGTTTCTCATGCTACAACCCGAGGGAAGATCAAACTCCCCAATTCTTTGGCTACAACCAGAAGGAGGATACAACCCCCTATGTTCTCCAGGTACAACCGGAAGGTGGCTACAACCACCTGTCCTTGCCCCATCCAACCACCCTGATGTAGAAGTATAATGATGAAACCACCGTCACACTATCATTATGAGATATATTGTTGTAAACCTTTACCAATAAACCTACACCAAACAACTTGTACCAATAACCTGAACCATGCATTAACCTGTACCTCAACCTATAATCAACATGTACTATAAACAAGTGCATCAACCATGAACCAACCTGTACCAAACAACCTGTATTCAACCTATACCATAAACAAGTCCATCAACCATGCACCAACCTGTACCTCAACCTGTACCATGAACAAGTGCATCAACCATGCACCAAACCTATACCTCAACCTGTACCATGACCAAGTGCATCAACCATGCACCAAACCTGTACAAATAACATGTCACAACAACCTATCCAAACTACCTATCACAACGACCTGTCTCATCAATCTTACCAACCAAATCAGATCTACTCACCAATATCAATCACCAAGACAAGTCTCAAAGATGAGCATCAACCAAGCATAACACAACAAATCATAATCATCGCCAAGATCAATATGTGCTTCTAATAATATACCAATACAAGTATGCTACATCATCCATAAACCATGTGTCAACAATAATACTAACAAGTGCCTCCAACCATGTACCAAGTATGTACAAATCATGTATCAACT
>SNQJ01S0060126.1:45246-66693 GCA_010110895.2 Picea sitchensis | reverse complement strand
TGTATATGATCACATACCTGCAAACCTTCCTTAACTTTAACAACAAGAGACTAGCATTTTCATCAAACTTTACTTTAGTCTCACATGACTAGTTTTGGATTGGTCAACAACCCTAACTTGAAATAATCATAACTATGTACATGTAATGATTAAAGATCTGAAAATAGTACACAATGTTATTCAGTGTGTTTTATGCAATTCCTCCATGTTTCACTACTTGGAATCTCTCATAAAAGGAGTTATAGAAAAAATGGTATACCTTGTTGAATTATGGCTTATTCTAGAGAGCGAACTTGTAGAATGTGCCCAACACAGAATATTTGTTGTGTGGATCTGAAAATTTTACACTGAATACTAAATATTGTACTCTAACCAACACATTTGGTCTTACTGAATTTGGATCTGTTATGAAAATGTTATGACGTTTTTACCCGAAACACCTTAGAAAACATCATCAAAAGAATTTATCCTCCCTTGAATTTTGGCCTTCTTTACTTCACCTTCCCTCTGAAATTCATCTTAGATATCCTTTGGTTACCTCAGTCACCTATAGATATTCAATATGCTCAAGTTTTATTAAAATGAGAGAGCCCTGCCTCTTATTTATACTTTCATGTAGCTTCCTCAAGGGGTTACCTTTTAACAATTTTAACCTGCTTTCCTTATTTTAGGGTTAACCAACTTCTAACCACTTGTCCAATTAGTAATTTATCCATTAAATTTATTATTTAAATAATTTATTTTGTATCCAATTTGACTTATAGTACACTCATCACTTCATTTTACCTCAAGGGGTTACCTTCTAACCATCTTAAACCACTTTCCTTATTTTAGGGCCAACCCACTTCTAACCACTTGTCAACTTAGTAATTTCTCCATTAACTTTATTATTTAAATAATTTCTTGTGTATTCAATTTGACTTATAGTACACTCATCACTTCACTTTATTATTTACCTTCTAAAATCTCTTAAACCACTTTGACTACTTTGACCTTTTGGGGCTTCTAGATGACTCATGAGGGTTCTCCAACTTCACATGTCCATAACTCTCTAACCGTGAGGAGTTATGTGATGCTCCACATACCACTGGAAATGGAATGACATGTATTATCCATATAGAATAGTAATGCTTAAATATATATATAAACCCATACCATTATCCATCAAACAAACTTGGGTCTATTACCCAAACCTGGGTTCTCCAACTTGTCATTGCCATAACTCTCTAACCATGAGGAGTTATGTGATGTTCAACATACCACTGGAAATGGAATGACATGTAATATCCATATATATTTGTATTACCTTCAAATATATTAAAACTCATACCATTATACATGAAACAACCTTGGGTCCATTACCCAAACCTTTGTGCTACCAAAATTCGCTACCGGACTTTCTCCAAGGGTTGACATCAATCACTAAGGGTTGAAATCAATCTACAATATAACTCTCCAATGGTTGACATCCATGAAAACCAACAATCCATACCAGATGTCCATCAACATAAGCCATCTGTCTGACATAGATGACTATCGTACTATGTTAAATACTGAACCACTAGGAGGAGAAGGGACATTGTATGTTATTTTATGTTGTTCCATAGCATAGCATATTAATTGGGAGTGGGAAATTAGAGAGAATAACAAAGGGGTTAATGTTTTGTATAATCCTAATAGGCCAAAAATATTAGGTAACTCCATAGTGAGTGCCTTCTTATTTGTACTTGCATTATTTCCATACTAGAGAAAAGAGAGTAGGGTAGCCTCGCCTTCTAGATGGATGTTCTCCCATAAGTGTTTCCCATAGAAAATATTTGTGTTAATTTTTGGATGGTGTGTGATTGTATTTTATTATTCTTTATTTTTCGCATTTTATATATTTCATGCATAAGAAAAAAAATAGTAACTAAATATTCTAGAATCTAAAGGAATTTAACCTTCATATTGTATATTTCAATTTCATTTATCAGATATGTTATGATGAACTGTTCTAGTGGAATATCCACGATAGTTTAAAAATCATATTGGTATCAGAGCAAGGTTTTCTTTTGGGTATTTGTGGGAAGTTGTAGGATCTAGGAATCAAATTAAATAGAAGTCACATAAACCCTAGCCATGGTGGACGAGTATGTTCATAAAACCCTCAAGATCCATTAGAAGATATATTTGAGAGGTTGGAAGCTCAAGTCACCGACATTAGTTGCAATATGAAACTCCTCATGGCATCTCTAGCAAGCAAGCTTGGACCATTAATAAATGATGGAGGCTCTAACTTAGAGATCATATCTACACAGGGACACTTAGGATGGAGGATGATCCACCAGTAACTAAATGGGAGGATTTTAAAACCCTCATAAAGTCTTAGTTCTACCCTATTGGGTATGCAGCGGAGAGTTGATCAGTTTGGATCACTTTAGGAATAGGTAAGGGAAGAGTGTGCAAGAATACACTACTAAATTTAGGAATATGGAAATCATGTTGGGTATCTCTCCCAAGATTCAATAACCCATATGCAGTCCTCAAGTATATAGGGAGACTCAAGTAATTATCTTCAAACCAAGGATCGTTGATGAGGCATGTGTGGAAGAAAAATACCTAGAGAACATAGGAAATAAGAAAGGAAAACCAAGTGGTTCTAAAAAGAGATACCACCAAGATGTTTCCAAGTAGGGGAAGACGAAGTGGAAAGGAAAATAAATGAAGACAACAACCATTGCACATCAGTGCAAGGATCCAAACAAAAATGATAACCATTAAAATTTCTTTGGTCACACTAAAGATAAGTGTTGGAAGCTACATTGACAAATGAATCCAAAGAAATGTAATAAGGATGCTAAGAAGAACATGTTAGGCATGGATTTAGGCAACCAGGTTGAGAGAAACTTATATGTTGATGAGAATATTTTCTACACGTTAGTGTAGAAGGAGTTGAATATAAGTGGCCTTCATCACAAGGAAGAGAAGGATATGAAAAAACTCTTCCATATTAAGATCTAGGTAAAAACGACCAAGGTAGATGCTCTATTCAATTCTAGTTCATATGCCAAACGGATAGAATATGATCTAGTTAGAAAGCTTGGGTCGGATGTTCATGATCATGCAACCCCATATCTATTGGGATGGGTGAATAAGGATGTAGATATCAAAGTCTCTAAATAGTATAAGATCAAGTTTTTCATAAGTGCATATTTTATTGATGAAGTATAATTAGATGTAGTACCACTTGACGTGTGTGGTGTAGTGTTTGGAAGCCCCTACATGTATATGAGGGATGTGATATTAATATGAAGGGTTAAATAGTATTTATTGATCAAGGATGGGAAGTATTATATCATAAATTCACATGAAATTAAATCAAAGATCTCTCTCATAAGAGCTATCCAAGCCAAAAATTTGATCAATTCTACTAAGAAGTATGCATTTATTTTATTAAGAGCATCTTAGGCAGGGGGAATAATTAGTAGGAGTAAAGGAATTCCTATAGGGATGTACCAAAGAGAATAAAAAATAGTTGGAGGAGTTGTTGTAGGTATACAAAGGACTATTTCAGGAGCCTAAACATATTCCACTTAAGAGGCAAGTGGAGCACAAGATTTTTTTTTTACATGAATCCCCATTACCAAATATTGGGTTGTGTAGAATTGTTTTTTGGAAGAAAATGAAGTGAAGAAACAATTTGAACTACTACTAGAGTAGGAAGTAATTTTACCAAGCACCTCACCTTCTGGGTCACCTATCATCATAGTACCCGAGAAGGATGGGACTTAGTGAATTTGTATTGACTATAGAGATTTGTACAATATCACCCTCAAGAAATGGTACCCTCTTCCTAGGATAGATGATTTTTTAGACCAATTGTAGCATGCCAAGTACTTTACCAAGATGGATATCAAATCAATATAACATCGGGTATGCATTAAAGAAGAGGATGCCTAGAAGAATGACATGGTCATTCTGTTAGGGACCTAACCCCTCACATAGGTAGAATAATATATTTCCATGTAATAAAGGTCAATATTAATAAGGCCAAGCAATAAGGAAGAATAAGTCCAATGTAAGAAGACCTAATAGAAGTTTTTGCTTCTAGAATGATCTTCCTCTAGATGGTTCTTTTATAGACATATTTAGTATAAATAGGAGTTGAGGGTATGAGAACTTTTTTCTAGGATATTATTGTAATAGATCTCTTCTCTGCTGGAGGTTGCCCCTCGAAGAGGCAAGTGAACATTTCTCTCAGTAATCAAAGTGCTCTTTTTGGTGTTATTCTGGTATCATTTTGGTATTATTGTGGTGTTGTTATGGTTATATTGTTGTTCATCTACCATTTCTAGCTAATTATTTATGTTCTGCATACTATTTTATATCTAGAATATTACAAGTGGTATTAGAGCACCTTCCTCGACAAAAAATTGTGGGTTAATTTTTTTTCCAGGGTAGATATGTATTTCGACGTCTTTAAGCTATAGAGATATGCCGTTACGCGCATAAACCCGTGGTTGGGGATTCATACATGTGGGAAATACAAGTGGTACTTAAGCACACATCTGTTAGCCACCCTTGTAACCCCTGTTGGTACCCCTTCGAGTGGTAGCGCATCAGACAACACATGTATACGGATCGACCTAGATATCCTAAGTCCCTCCATAGATAAACCAATCGATCGCCTGACTGCTATAATGCCACCGAGAAAATCACTCGGGAAGATACTCTCTAGTACCTAGGTAGTCAGGTAGTATGGCTAAGGGCACGATCTAGCCTCCTTAGCTAGTTCCCTGAGATATTGGGTCGAGTACTACTGTTGGACCCCACACGTATATCAGAGAGCTATAGCATAGGGAAAACCCTTGTATATAGAACCCTTGAATACCTAACCTCTGGTACGAAAAAAAAAACATAAAAGACAAGATCTATTGTCATGCAACTATGTATCGTGCATTTGAGTGGCGAAATTACTACACATTTCTTCCTCTTAAGAATTTGGGCATTTCATCACTGCAGTATTCTTCAGATCGGAGTACAACTCCGCAGGAGTAAAAAAAAATCCTAGATCCTGTTGGAACCATTATTTGAGACCTATTCCATTGGATTTCTCTCTTCGCCCTTATCACAATCATACTTATCATTTTTCATCAAATTTTTATTTTTTTTCTCGTGGACCTGACCCCCTTCGAACACCCTTATTTGGGATTTACCCCATCAGATTCAACTCATCACCCTGATCGTTGTGATACACTTCAACCATAACCCATTTTCTGTGTGGTCCCACTCACCCCTTTTCGTGTTCCCTCATCATCATGGCCCATACCCATAGCCAAGACTTGGAAGCTTGCTTCAATACCTTGAACTCTAATTTCACAAAAACCCAACAAGAAGTGAGACAACTCAGTGACAATATTTCCACCATAAATAAAAACATTAATTCCTCCATCACTGTCTCAATTGAGGAACTCAAACAAGACTTCAAACAAGACATTACTACCTAGCTTGAATCTTTCACTACAATGATCTGCACCAAGATGCATATCCATGCAGATCTTCCCTTATTTGACCCACCTTTTCAAATGAAGGTGAAACTTCCTCCCATTCCCAGAATTTTTAGCCTCTTCACTTTTAGTGTGACCTACGCCTTCCGTGTGTGGATGTGACCAAATTTGATGACTCACATCCCACTGCCTGGGTAACTCAAATGGAACGTTATTTCTCTTTGTATGGCATTACATATGAGTTGGCCAAACTTCGGTATGGTGTTATCCATCTAGATCAAGAACATTGGCAATGGTGGCAATGGATAAAAAATGCTCGCTAATGGTATGTGTCTTGGACACACTTTATGGTAGAGATTTATGAATTCTTTGACACTGGAACCAACCATTTAGGTCGTTTGACAAAGTTGAAACAATTTGGCATAGTGGAAGAATTTATAGCTACTTTTGAGCCACTGGATTTTTGTATAGAGGGCATGTATGATGATTTTTTCTGAGAATGTTTTAGCAGTGGCCTCAAGGATGATATTCATGCCCAAGTCCTCATGGCTTGACCTCAGAGTTGGGTGGACACTACTAAAATAACTAAGGAATCACAACATGTTGTCTCTTCTCAAAATTGAAAACCCTCTTTTATTCCTCGCACTAAACCAATAACTCCCACTCCTCCTTATACTCCACTAAAGATCTAGAAATTGACCAGGGATGAAATGGCTGAATTCCAACTCAAAGGCCTTTGTTATAATTGTGATGAGAAATATTTTTCTGGACACAAGTGTAAGGAAAAAAATATTTTTATGGCCATCTCGGAGGATGTTCCGAAAGAGGATGTTGAGGCTCCCCTTATGTCCATGCCACATGAACCCACTGACATAACCCCTCCCTCAGACCCTCCTTATGTAGAACCGGTCATTTCCCTAAATTCTCTCACTAGCTTCTCTGCTCCTCAAACCCTAAAGCTAATTGGTTGCATCAAGAATAGGACGGTCATCATTCTTGTTGATAGTGGAACCACCCATAATTTTATTCATCGCCGCATTGCCCAAGAAACTAATTTCTATATCCATGCAGTGAATAATTTTCAAATCATGATTTCCAATGGCGGGTCCATGAAATGTGGAGGGCATTATGAAAATGCGCGTCTCTAAATTGGTGAATACCACCTGAAATCTCATATGTTTTCTATTGACATGGGCGGTTGTGACATTGTGTTGGGTGCAAAATGGATAAGTATTTTGGGTCCCATTCTCATGGATTTTAAGGAATTAACCATGCAATTCGACTAGGAGGGCCAAAAATATAAGTTCCAAGGCATCACCGTCGGGTCCCCAGATATCATCAGTTCCCATCGCATGGAAAATATGCTAAAAAAAGGCCATTCTGGCATTATTTCCCAACTCCAATCCGTACAAGCAATTGAGACACCCTCTGTGTCAGAGAACCTCCAATCCATCCTCTCTAAACATCAAGTGGTTTTTTCCACTCCCCAGGGACTCCCTCCTTCCCATGGTTTTCATGATGATTCCATTCCCCTTGTCCCAGGAATCCTTCCTCCCAATATCTGTCCCTGTCATCACCCATTTTCCCAAAAAAATGAAATTGAGAAAATTGTTCAAGAACTGCTCAACGCAAGTGTTATTTTCCCTAGTACAAGCCCCTAATATTATCTTGCGGTCATGGTCCTTAATAAATAAGGTTCTTGGCGCATATGTCATGAATTTCACGCCCTCAACAAACTCACCATTAAAGACAAACTTCCCATTCCTGTCATTGATGACCTCTTGGATGAATTGAGTGGTGCCCAATTATTTACTAAACTTGATCTTTGTTCTGGCTACCACCAGATCCGTATGAAAGAGGTAGACATTCGCAAGACTGCATTTAGAACTCATGAGGGCCACTATGAGTTTTTGGTCATGTCCTTTAGCTTGTGTAATGCTCCCTCCACTTTCCAAAGCCTCATGATTCATGTCTTTCATCCTTTTCTCTGTAATTTTGTCTTAGTTTTTTTTAAAGATATCCTCATCTATAGTAAAACCTAGAAAACCCATCTTTTTCATGTGGATCTAGTTCTCCATCTACTCTCTCAACACCAAATTTTCCTCAAACAATATAAATGTTCTTTTGGCACCTCGAAAGTTGAGTAATTGGGTCATCTTTTTGGCAAGGTCGACGTCAGGGTGGATCCTAAAAATATTGAATCTATGCAATATTGGCCTCACCCAAAGACTCTCAAAAGCTTGCATGGATTTTTGGATTTAATAGGTTATTATCGCAATTTTGTTAAGAATTATGGAAAGATTGCAAGACCTCAATTGCTCAGGCTTTTCAAACCTTGAAGATGGCTATGTGCAACACTCCAATCCTGGCCCTTTTTTATTTCACAAAGACCTTTTTCCTAGAATGTGATGCTTATGGGAAAGGAACTGGCGTTGTCCTTATGAAAGAGGGTCGACCTTTGGCCTTTACCAGAAAAAAATCATCCGAGAGAAATTTGGGAAAATCAATATATGAAAAGGAAATGTTGGCTATTCTGCATGCCATGGATCTTTGGCGCCCTTTTCCATTACAGAAACGCTTCCAAATTAAGACAGACCATCAAAGCCTCAATTATTTTCTGGAACAATGCCTTTCCTCCCCAGAGGAACAAAAATGGGTGACTAAGCTCTTTGGATATGATTATGATATCATTTACAAGAAATGAAAAGACAATGTGGTTGTTGATGCACTTTCTAGAAAAATATGAAGATGAAGGGTCCATTTTTTCTCTCTCCTTCATTGTACCAGATTGGCTCCAAGTTGTTCGCAAGGAATGGCTAAACGATCCCAAAAGTTCGCATCTGATACAACAATTGCAGTCCAATTATCTATTTTCCCTAGGGTACTCTTGGCTCAATGATGATATTTTATACAAAGTCTGTTTGTATTTAAGAAAAAAGTCAAAACTTAAATCCACGGTACTTTCTCAGCTTCATGCTACACCCACAGTTGGGCACTCCGGGTTTACCAAAACCTATGACCGGGTCAAACATTCTTTTTTCTGGGATGGTATGAAACAAGTCGTTCAGAATTTGTGGTTGAATGTGATGTGTGTCAATGAAAAAATGGAGAAACAATCAAATCTCCTGGCACACTACAACCGCTTCTAATTCCACCTGCTATTTGGTGGGATATCTCTATGGATTTTATTGTAGGCTTACCTAAATCGGGAAATAAATCAATCATCATGGTGGTAGTTGATCATCTTTCCAAGTATGCACATTTATGTGCTCTTCAACACCCATTTAAAACATCCATTGTGGCTCAACTTTTCATGGATCGGGTCTTCAAGCTTCATGGCATGCCGCATTCTATTGTTTCTGATCGCGACCCAAATTTCACCAGCAATTTTTGGCAAGAACTGTTCAAGTTACAAGGCACTCAATTGTATCTCAGCACAACTTATCATCCCCAGAATGATGGTCAAACTGAAGTTGTCAACAAGTGTTTGGAAACATATTTGAGGTGTTTTTCATAGGAAAGAGAAAAATCAGTGGGCTCAATGGTTACCACTAGCTGAATGGTGGTACAACACTTTGTACCATACAACTACCCAAACAACTCCTTTTGAAGTGGTATATGGACAAAATCCACCTTCATTTCTCTCATATTTTCCAGGTGTCTCGAAGGTCCATGCGGTTGACCAAATGCTTATAGTTCAAGAGGCTATTCTCCATACCCTCAAAGAGAATTTGGTCATTGCCCAGAATCACATGAAGCAATGAGAAGATCAAGGTCACTCTGAATTCCAATTTGCAGAAGGGGATCAGGTGTTTCTTTGAATGCAACCTTACAATAAAAATTCCCTCAAGGTTGACCATTATTAGAAATTTGTGCCCAAATTTTATGTTCCTTTTACCATTCTTAAGCATGTGGGACAGGTGACCTATCAATTATCTTTTCCCAGTCATTCTAAGCTCCATCGTATTTTTCATGTTTCCTTCTTAAAGAAGGTGATTGGAAATAAGTTCCAAACTCAAGCCAACCTTCCCGAGTTGGATGAAGAAGGATCCATTTGGCTACAACCACAAGCAGTTTTGGACTATCGTTAGCATCGTCTATGTCAGTGAACCATCAAGGAAGTGTTAGTCTAGTGGAAAAATACAACTCGAGCAGATGCCACTTGGGAACCAACTACCATTCTGCAACAATTTCCCCATCTCAAGCCTTGAGGACAAGGTTGTTTTTAAGGGGGAGGACATGTTAGGGACCTAACCCCTCAGGTAGGTAGAATAATATATTTCCATGCAATAAAGGTCAATATTAATAAGGCCTATCAATAAGGAAGAATAAGTCCAATGTAAGAAGACCTAATAGAATCTTCCGCTTCTAGAAGGATCTTCCTCTAGATGGTTCTTTTGATAGACATATTTAGTATAAATAGGAGTCAAGGGTATGAGAAATTTTGTCTTGGATATTATTGTAATAGATCTCTTCTCTGCTAGAGGTTTCCCCCTCGAAGAGGCAAGTGAACATTGCTCTCAGTAATCAAAGTGTTATTTCTGGTGTTATTCTGGTATCATTTTGGTATTTTTGTGGTGTTGTTCTAGTTATATTGTTGTTCATCTGCCATTTCTAGCTAATTAGTTTTGTTCTGCATACTATTTTATATCTGGAATATTACACGTTCCTTTTGGTTTATGTAATGTACCATCTATATTTATGGGATTAACGAATGTTGTATTGCGACCCTATATATATTCATTTGTAATAGTGTATTTGGATGACATATTGGTTTATATTTATACCTTGGAAGAGAACATGTCACATATCATGTAGGTGTTAGAGACTCTGAAAAAATATCAATTGCTAGCTCACCTAAAAAAATGCGAGTTTTCTACACATTCAATGGTGTATTTCGGGTATGTGATTGGTGGAGGGGAACTCAATATAGATCCCACAAAGATGAAGACTATCATCAAGTGGCTAGTTCCTACTAATGTCACTGAAGTTAGGATCTTTGTTGGGGAAACATAGTACCTATGAAATTTAATATCATCCTTTTCAGTGATAGTCATTCCACTCCACTCCATAATAACCAGTGGTAAGAGTTTCCAATGGGGAAAGGATCAACAAAAATATTTCAATGAGATGAAATGGAATATTATTCATGCACTAGTCCTTTCATTTCCTAAATTTTAGAATCCCTTTGAATTGGAGACAAATGTGAGTGGATATGCTATGAGAGTAGTCTTAATGTATGGAGGTAAGATGGTATGATATCATTATGATATGTTTCAAGGGGGAGCATTTAACTACCCTACATATTATAAAGAAATTTATGGCTTGGTTCAATATGTTAGGAAGTGGAAGCACTATCCAATGGGAAAGGAAACCATTATCCATAGTGATCACCAACCACTGTAGTATTTACAAGCCTAGATTAAGCTTCAACAAACCAAATATTACAAGTTTATGGTGTTTTTGCAACAATTTCATCTAGTTATAAAATATAGCAAGGGAGACAATAACAAGTTGGAAGAAATTCTTTCAAGGCCACCCACATCCAAGATTATAGCTTTGGGAACTCTTATGCACATGGATCCTTTTATCCATGATGAATACAAATAGGCATACACAAAAGATGAGAGCCTTAAAGAGGTTTTTTAGTAGATATAGGGCCAATTTTTTGTAGAATGAGGTGATGGTAAGTATGATTACCATTTCCAAAATGGGTTACTCTACAAGCTAGACAAGCTTTATGTTCCTAAAGGTGAAATATTGTAGCTCACTAGAGAGGCTCAAACCTCCAAGGTTGCAAGACTTTTTGGTGTTGGGAATATAGTTTCCAACTTACAAAGGTATGTGTATTGGCCCATAATGCAAGAATATGTAGCTCAAAATATTAGAGGATTGTTCCTTTGTTGTACCAACAAGGCCAACAATAAAAAAAAAGGTCAATACCATCCCTTTCCTTTACCCACTCAACCTTGGGAGATAATTTACATGGATTTTGTGGGTGGTTCTCCAACAAATAGGAAGGGACATGAATATCTATTTGTGGTAGTTTATAGGTTTAGCAAGATGTGTGTTCTTGTTCCTTGTAAAAATATTATCAAATGACATGAAGAAAAAAAAACGTTCTTTGAACATGTCTAGGTGGACTTTGGGAAACCAAGGAGTATCATCTCAGATAGGGATACCAAATTTATCAATACCTTTTGGACTACACTTTGGGAGAAGATAGACACTAAGTTAAAAAGATCTATAAAATTCCATCCATAGACAGATGGGTAGATAGAAATAGTCAATATTATCCAAGTGGATATCGGTGGCCACCCAGCTTTTCCGACTGGCTCAAAATAGTTTTCTGGCAGTTTTGGCCATTTACTATTTTTAGCAGGTTTTAACTTACGAGGCCATTTTGAGGGCCTAAATGAAGGTTTTTTGAGATAGAGTTTCTTAATGATAGATGAAGGAATAATTGAGCCCCAAAAATGAATCTCCTCGATGATACCTTTCCAACGAGTTATCATACGCCTAAAACGAAGATCGTATGAAAAAGTTATGACCCCGGGAAGTTGATGTACTAACTTACCCAAACGGGGCCCACATGACTTTTGACGCTTCATCTCCTAGGGTTATGTTTTTGGATGTATAGGTTTTTTGGCATTCCTGGTTATTGTAAAAAGGCCTTCAGAGCCTTATTGTAATCATCTTGTTGCGAATGCGAGTATCCGTCACATCTCTTCTCAGAGATAAGCTGCCACCATTCTAGTGAGTCCTTCACTCTATATTTTTACAGTCTCTGTACATTTCTTTCATGAATAGAAATCATGTATTACTGTATATTTGTGTTTATGGTTGCATCTCTGATACATTTCTGTTATATTATTGAATATCTGTGATATCTCTGTGCATTTCTCTATTGTATCTCCGATCTCATTTCATGCCAAAAATAATCTCGATCACAATAGAACATTGGTACTACTTTTGAGTGGTTACAATCAGAAGCATCTAAATACTTGGGATGAAAATCAGATGTACATTCAACACTATTATAATATATTTGTCCATAATTTTACCAGTAAGTTCCCTTTCAAAAATTTCTTTGGGTATTTTCCACCTTCACCCTTGGATGTTGTCTATGAACAACATGGAATGGGGGAAGACACCAAAGGGACGCACTAAACATGGAGATTTTTTTTAAAAATATTATGAAGATCCATTTGGACGTACATGAGTTGCTAAATAAGTCACATAAAAGGTACAAGGAGAATCATGATCAAAACAAAACTGTGAAATCATTCAAAGTGAAGACAACATTTTGTTAGAGATAAATAACAAAATACCATAGGGTCTTGGTAATAATATTAAGTCTCTATGGTATGGCCCTTTTGATTATTGTAGAAGGTGGGTGATAAAGCCTACAAAATCAGTCTACCCCCATACACGCACATTTAATCAGTAGTGAATGTGGAAATTATGAAATTATATAAGCCTTCCATGTTAGATAAAAAAACTAAGCAGGTTAGACCTACCATAGAGGACTTAGCACTAGAATCTCAAGTAAAGTTGGTACAAGATACCATTTTGCAGAAGAATTCTAGAACTACTAGATAGGGGAAACATGAACATTCATAATAGCACATGAAATGACTCTAGAATTATCTCACGCCAATAATTCAATCACTTCATCTTCAACATGTTGAATACAATGATATACCATTCACTACATATGCATTACCATCAAGAGAAAGCATGCACGCAATGCAATAAAATATTTTTGCAAGATTCATGTCACGCCTTTCACTATTTGAAATTACCTCAAGAGTATTGGAAGACTTTTTCCTTCTCATTATTAGCACAAGAATGAATCCATTCAAGAATATCATAATTCATCCCATGTGATTTACCATGACAAGTTGGAGGTTTGAATAATGCCTCTACACATCACTTGACCACCTCCCTTAAACGTGTTCAATAATATGAGTACCTTCCTCTTTATACAAAATACAACCCTTTATCTGATAAACGATACCTTAGGTGTAGTAGAAGGCCTTTCCTTTCTCTTATCAATTCCTTGGGAAACCCTTCTCCTCTACAGTGTTCTCATTGTTGGAAATACTTTTTTTGTCCTAGGTACTGACACAAGTAGGGAGACCATGGGATACTTGTGCAGTGACATAGGATCTTCCCAAGTCCAACAAAAAAATAGACTCACAAATAGAATTCAAACTCAAAACATGAGTGTAAATATGAGCATTGAATTTGGTTATTACCTCTTTACCATCTCAGTCATGGAATATTATCATATGAATGCATTTAAAATATTCTATCAACATATACATATATATGGCTTCTTCCCTTTACCATAACCTTAATTTCATATCAGTCACACGCATGCATTCATATGTCATCATAAACATATAAATTAATATATCATAGCATGATTGAAGCAATTATTACCCAATTCCACTTAACACACATGAAATATTGGCATGACCAATTTTATATGTGTTTGGTTTCTACCAACATCTATGATGTTACTTGACCAACTGATGCCTCACGGAAACTCAAAATATACCTTCATCATCCTATTAAAAATAATGATCTTGATTGGATAATTATATTATTTTTCATCTATCTCATTACTTTTTTGGTGGAAAAATTGGAGGAATCAGCTTGCAGGGCCATTTTGGTGGCTAGTCCAAATTTGGAGTTTGGGTTCAAAATATCATCTGAAATATTTCAAATCCATTTAGAGGCATAAAATTACATGTTTTTTTGTTCCAAAACTTACTATGGGGGAATATTCTATATTATACACATCCATACCTTTACAACGGTGTAAGAATCGCCTTAATAAGAGTTTGTATGCAAAAGTTATGCCTCCCGCAAGTTGACCTATCGTATTGATCACCATGGTGCAAGTGGATTCCATGTCAACCTCCATTAATTATACATGTGGGGATAGACACGTAGTGAAGTTTCTAAGAGAATTATAGAATTTCCAAAAATTTATCACAATTGAGGGTTGAGGAAGTCAAAACCTACCCCTAGATGGCTATCAGGATATGTTAAATATCGAGCCACTAGGAGGAGAAGGGGTTCCATTATATGTTATTGTATTATGTTCCATAGTAGAGAAGAACAATTGGGATTGGGAAATTAGAGAGGATAACAAATGGAGTTAATTTTATGTGGTAGACTAATAGGCCACGGGTCTTAGGTAACTAGATAGCGGGTGCCTTCTCCTTTGTACTTGAATTATTTCCATACCAGAGAAAAGAGAGCAGAGCAACCTCACCTTCTATATGGGTTTTCTCCCGTAAGAGTTTCCCCGAGAAAATATTTGTGTTATTTTGTGGATGGTGTGTGAATGTATTTTACCATTCTCTATTTTCTTCATTTTATCTATTTCATGCATAAGCTGAAAATCAGTCACTAAATATTCCAGAATCCAAAGGAATTTAACCTCCATACTGTAGATTTTAGTTTCATTTATCAGATCTATTGCAACGAACTATTCTAGTGGAATATCCATGGAATTTTACATATCATATTCATATCAAAGTGAGGTTTTCTTTTAGTTATTTGTAGGAAGTTTCAAGATCCAGGAATCGACTTAAAGATAAGTCGTAGAAACCCTAGCTATGACGGGTGAGTCTATTCATAATAGCCCTCGAGATCCATCAGAAGATAGATTTGAGAGGTTGGAAGCATAATTCACCGAATTAGTCACAATATGAAACTCCTCATGGCATCTCTACCAAGCGAATCGAACCATTCAGATATGATGGAGGCTCTAACTCAGAGATCAGATAAGAGGGGAAATTGGGAGATCAAGAAGACCAAGGAAATGAGTTACATAAACAATTCGAGAAAGAGTAGTCGAGTTCGAGTGTTGTTAACCCTCTGCAATCCCTATTTTAGATGGAATCTAAAGTGGACATAAATCCATATGAAGGTGATATCGATGCATTAAAACTGAATCATTGGTTGCAACAACTAGAAGTTTATTTTAATATCCACCATATAGATGACGAGTTGAATATTTCATTTATTAGATTGAAGAAGTTAGAGAGCCATCCTTTAATTGTCATAGGAAGTTGCATCATCAACATGTTCAACCATTAATGGTCATACAACAAATCAGAAAGCACATTAGAAATCATACTATATATATATATATATAACAACGTACCATTGCTAGTCAATATGCAATATGACACATATGCACAAGCATATCTACATGCACATTCTACCATTTATTATCCCTCAATAGTTTCACTAGTGCATATGCATTCTAACTATTGATGACTTGTTTGAAATATCCAAACCTAGGGGTAAATACAACCTTGCTATCAATGTTATAATTGTTTTTCAATTTTTACTTTGAATATATAATGAACTGATTGTTTCTATTCTATTGTTATTTGTGTGCAACTTCCAACAATTCTAATTACCATAGCCATTGAAATTACAATTATTTTAGTAGTTTGTTGGGACTTTGAATTCATATGAAACTATAACTATCCTCTCTCCTTTCTATTTCCACTTCTTTTTCCCACATTCCTTAGTTTCACTCCTCTACTCTATTTGTTTCAGTCCACCAACCTATCATGTATTCTTGTTTCTCTCTATGTACTTTCCTTGCATACAAGCTTCATCAATGGTCTTTGGTTTGAAAATAATGAACTATATTTGTATGTGATTGTGTAAGCATTATCACACAGCATGGAAAACGCGACCGTCCCCTCGTCGCGCTCTCCCGCTCACAGGATCGTTCAAATCCATTTCTGCTTCTGAGCCGAAGTGGCTCTTTAGATTCCCAAGTGGAATCCCTGTCAATTGCCCAATCCATAGGCCTTACCTTCACCTGTCGCGGCCTCTGCAAGAACCGTGATTATCCCCGACTTACTATCGGGTTTTCGGGGTTTCGGCATTTCCGCTGTCGAGAGTCACTGTACTCTCCAACTCCCGACCTCCGATTCTCTGATGAGCTCCTTTTTTCTTCTCGCGCTGGCCCTCCAGGCTCAGCTCCCACTGTGTAACCACTACCTCCACGACCGTGGCCTTACCTCGCAACCTCGCAACCTCGCCGGTTGAACCGTCGAGTTTTCACCCTCCTACTCCGCGAATCCCCAAGATGCGAGAATTCAACGAAGCGCTGACTCCTGTCTTCAGGCAACACGTGTCCACCCTTCGACCACGTGGTCCCACCTTCTGCTCTGCCACGCGTCCTACACGAATCTCGGCTCCTTGGCACTTCGCGACTTGCGAATCCTTTGTGCCACCTGTACTCCACTCGTCGACTTCGTTAGGGCCCACACTACTCTCCAGCTGTCAAGGTATCGCCTTCTCGCAATCTCGTGATCCCTACGTCCAAATTCTCAGGTCTTTTATCGCGAGACCCCGATACGCGATCCCACGTGCAGATCCAACGGTCCTCTTACGATCTGGATCCAACGGTTATCTCCTCCTCGCTCCTCGCGACCTCACGACTTTGAGTACCCAATATTTGAGCTCTAACCCTGCGAACTCCCGAGTTCGCGAGATCCCTCGGTCTCTCACCACCTGTCCTTCTCATATGGATGGCTCCAATCTTCTCGCCACTTCGCCGCTTCGCAACCTCTTACCTCACGACTTTTAACGCCAAATCCTCGGCTCTTCCACTCACGAGCTTCCGAGTTCGCGAGATCTCTCGATCTCTGCCACCTATCCTCCCCAGATGGACGGCTACGATCCTCTTGCTCCTTCGCCGCCTCGCTTCCTCGCGCCTTGCGACTTTGAACACCCAATTCTTGGGCCTTTACCCTGCGAACTCTCGAGTTCGTGAGATCTCCCCGATCTCTGCCACTTTTCCTCCCCAGATGGTCGGCTATGATCCTCTCGCTCTTTCACCGCTCGTGAAGTCGAATGGCTTCCTCTTCCAACCTTTGATTCCTGAGTCCCCGATGTGGGTAATCTCGTGACACGTGTCCGCTCCCAACGAATGGTTCAGATTCAACCTCGCTAATTCGCAATCTCTGATGCCGAAGGACTCTCCTCACGTCCTTGATACTTCCGATATCCCGATGATCACTCCTCGTGTTGGGACTTCTCTCCTCCTGTCTGCGAGGGCTTAACTTCCTCGCGGCTTCAGTAGATCTGACGACTATCGGGATCTCTGCTCAGATCTAACAGCTCAGACCTGTTCTTCAGGGCACTCCTCCTCCAGAGGCTAATATCCACGCAACTCCTCCCGATCCAACGGCTGATGGGATTTCTGTCTGAGATCCAACAGTTGTCGGTCTCCTACTTCTGTAGGCTCATCCTGAGCTCCTTTTGGACATATAAAACCAATGGCCTAGATTCTATCGGCTGATCCAATGGCCGATGTTGTTCCTCCCGAGCTTCCCGCGCTTTCTTCCTTCCCTTGGAAGAATTTTCAAAGATTCAAAAGGCCTCAACCTTTGTCTACTTTCTTCTGCGAGCTCTACAACCTAGAGCCTCACTATGCGTTCTCCACGATGCTATTCCTTCCGAGCTTGTTCTCCTTGGATCCTTAAAGGATTCCGACGTCTTCTCTTCTGCAGAGTCTTCACGTGCACACAACGTGCTATCTCTTCTGATATTTCACAAACACTCAGACCCCTTGGGGGATTTTATCTTCTTCTCCCTCAGATGGAGAACGAAATGGATACCTTCCTGATTATCCTTCTACTCAAGCGACCCTCTCACTGAGTCCTTATGGGTGTTCAACAACCCAACAAAAGTCCCTCAGTGGACTCTTCTTTCAGCTCCAGAACTCAAAGAGTTCTCTCCTCCTTCTGTGCCTATCTGCACACTTCCTCGACGCCCTCCTGGCGGAGAATATTCTCTTCCACAGAACACTCCAACGATTCTGTCTCCTTATGAGCACCCTTTGCACCTGCTCAATGCCCACTTGGCAGAGCCTCTCAGAATCCTCAGTGATTCTGGTCTTCTGCGAACTCACAGCAGAGTTCTTTCTCTAGCACCTCGTGCTTACGCTCAATTCCCACCTGGAAGAGCTCCTACAGAATCCTCAGTGATTCTGTCTGCAACTGTGTCTCAGATACGCAGCCCTGCCTCCAAGGTATTCAGCAACCTTGAGGTCTTCTTCTCGAGTCGATGATTTCAGCTTCTGTGCCTCAGCACGTCTTTTTCTGACTCCGCAGAGTTCAAAAGTGCAACCTCTGTGCACGGCTCTCAAAACCCGCAACGTTCTGTCACACCCTCCTGGTGTGAAGCCTCAAAGACCTTCCACCTGAAATCAGACGAACTCTTGCAAATGCCAACATACATCTACAACATACAGTGGAACACACACACATACACCCATATAACATAGAATGACATGCAGGAAAAACTGCTTCTGATTATATATTAACAAATGGAAAAATGCCTGTATCTTTACAATGTTGTTCTTGAGCTCTCTCTGGCTCTTCTCTCTTACAACCTCATCTTCACTAACTCATCTCTCTTCTCTACTCTACTCAAAATGAGATCTAGAAATCTCTTTTACCTGAGGGGCTCATTGAGCGCTTCCCTCCAGGTTCACCTACTCTAATAAATTACATTCAATGGTTGTCTAGTCTAGCATCTGGATCTAGATCTCAGCCGATCTAGCATTAAAGTCGATCTTCTCTAACGCCTGCACAAAGGCACGCCTTCCATGGCTCACTAGACTAAGACATTTAATTACATTCATTTCAAATTTGAATGAGGCTATGCCTCCCTTTCATCCTTGAATGCATGCGCGCTGACGTGGCTGGCTAGCTGGCTGGCTGCGTGGAAAGATGCTCTTGCATCATACTCCACAGCTGCAAAAATCATGAGCTCCTGCTCATGAGCTTCCCCTCTAAGCTGTTGGAAATCCTCTTGGATCCCAAACAAATATCTGGAGCTTCCCATATTCTCCATTCTGCTGCTGCTGCTGTTACTTCCTTTCTACCCAGCTTCTCCTCGCTGGCAGTTTCTGCTGACTCTACCATCAACCTTCTAATATCTTCTATCATTTCATCCAGCTGCTCTAGTGGCTGGTCCTGTTGTTGCAGTCTCCTCAGCTGCAAAAAATTTTGGCCATTGGGCAGATCATCATGATCTCCCACGCCTTTTTCATCAACTTCCAACTTTACCTATTGGATGTGCACGCTCTGCACTTTCACCCTCTCTTCTAGGGCTTCGAATTGTTGCCACAGATCAGTAAAGAAAATGATGTCTGCCTCTTCCTCTTTTGCTTCTGCAACCTCCTCTGTTACATTCTTTTCAGCTTCATGGCTGAAAATGCTGAGCCATTCCTTAGAATGCTCGTCATCCTCTTCTTTCGCTTCTGCTTCTGCTTGGGCAGCTTCCAAAGTCTGCTCCAATCTCTTCTTGACAGTCTCTGATGACTGTTCTTCTATTGTTGCTACACCTGCAACATGGATTGTCGCCTCCTCCTGGGCACATGGTAGGAATATTCCAATTCCCCCAATCATCAGAATATCATCTTGATCTTTCTCCTTTTTTGTCAGCTGCACCTGCTGATCCAAATCCTCCTACTCTGTCATCTCCCCTGGCTGATTCCAACTCACTTATGAGTTTATGAGACCCATAGATAGTCTCATCTGCTCATCCCTACCCACCTAGCAATATGGGATGCTTCCGCTGCTTCCCTGGCAGACCATGAGATCAACCGACCTCATCTTCATCAGCACTCCTTGCTGAATTGAACTCTCCTCCGAGCCCATGAGACTTTCAGACAGTCTCGAATGTTCATCTCTGCCCACCTGGTAGTCTGATATGCTTCCACTTCCCTCCTGGCAGTCTTCGAGATCCCTCAACGATCTCTCATCATTGCCCTCCTGGAAAATTGAAATTCCCTGGCTGTCCTCCTGACAGTCCATGAGATCTTCAGCTGATCTCAACTCATTGTCCTCTTGGCAATCTGGAATTTCTTCTTCTCTGCCTTCCTGGAAGTCCTTGAGATCCTCAGTTGATCCCAATTCATCTTCTTCATCATCCAAATCATCGAGACCTCTCCCAGTCTCCGGTTTACATACCTCAACCATCTTTTCCTCTATGGCCTTGAGGTTTTCATCATACCTCAACCACCTCTTTAACAACCTGCGCTGTCTCATGACCATCAACTCCCTGACTGGCCATTTTGTTGTTTCCTTCTTCATAGGCAATTCGTGCATTCATCTCCTCCTCCTATCCTGCCTTATTCGCAGTTCAAAATCCTCTATGTCTGCTTTTAATTCATAGAGCTTTCTAGTCTCTTCTTCATCCCATTCGAAAAGCTTTTCTACCTTGCTCTTCTTTTTATGGCCTTCAGTAGCCATGTTGTTGTTCCTATCTGCCTCCCTGGAAAACCTGCTACTGTCACTCCTGAAATCCTGAGTGCTCAACTTCACCTTACAGTCCTACTGACTGTCTCCTTGATTGTTTTCTACCTGCAAACAATCATTACAGAGTCCTCCAGTGCTTTGTCTTCTTCCTGCTCCTCTGTCTGCAATATACAAATAGATTCCCATTCTGATATCACCTGATGTGAGTATCAGAGTGCTTCTCTTTTATCCTCGCTCCCTCTCTTGCCTGAAATATACAGACAAGAATTCAAGCTCTGATACCATCTGACGCAGCACAGAAGACGCGACCGTCCCCTCGTCGTGCTCTCCCACTCACAGGATCGTTCAAATCCATTTCTGCTTCTGAGCCGAAGCGACTCTTTAGATTCCCAAGTGGAATCCCTGTCAATTGCCCGATCCACAGGCCTTACCTTCACCTGTCGCGGCCTCTACAAGAACCGTGATTATCCCCGACTCACTATCGGGTTTTCGGGGTTTCGGCATTTCCGCTGTCGAGAGTCATTGTACTCTCCAACTCCCGACCTCCGATTCTCCGATGAGCTCCTTTTTTCTTCTCGTGCTGGCCCTCCAGGCTCAGCTCCCACCATGTGACCACTACCTCCGTGACCGTGGCCTTACCTCGC
>SNQJ01S0060126.1:0-42370 GCA_010110895.2 Picea sitchensis | reverse complement strand
CTAGGATCTACCCTTAGATAAAAGGGGCCAGCTCTGATACCAATTGTTGGACAACTGAGAGGGGGGGGGTGAATCATTTGTTACCGTGCTTAAACAATTATGCTTCTTTTAAAATCTTTACAAGGCACTAAATGATGATTACAATAATGCAGGGAAATAAACAATGGCACATTCAGCATCAGTCACATATATGAGAAACACAGAGATAGATATTTCTCGAGGAAACCCATACAGGGTAAAAACCTCTTCTTATTTATATGATAAGCATTATTTACATTCTTTACATTATCATATGTATGAGAACCAACTCATTGTGAGGCTACAACCTCTGTTTTGCAAGCTGCAACTTGCTGAGAGCACCAACTCTCTGTTTTTCTCTAGCACCCACTAGAAGGAAGCACCAACTCCCTGGTTTCTCTAGCACCAACTAGAAGAAAGCACCAACTCCCTAGTTTCTCTAGCACCAACTAGAAGGAAGCTACAACTCCCTGTGTTCAAGCACCCACTTGAACCTTTGAGGATACCAGTCCTCCCTAGCACCTCCCTTCCACCCTAGTTTATGAATATGAAATACTAAAACCTATTACAGTGATATAGTGTTCAATAACAACTTACCAATCTCATTAATGTTCTACAAGATTTTGCTACTCAGTCTTCCTCACTGTCTTCCTGCATGCATCCACTGCCCATTCTGTTCTTCTTCCTTTTGTGCTCTCTGTGCCATTCTCATTTAATGCACCTTTTGTTTCCTATTCATTTCAGCTACTGCACCACACCTTTACTTCTTCACACATGCATTACTTCACCTCAGCAACAACCCCTCATCACTTCTCTGTGTGGTGTACTTATTGCTTCTGTGCCCCTTCTGCATGCAATGTTCCCCCTCCTCTGCCTGCTCACACCGCATTAATCTCTTCCACATCTCGAGTGTGTGTGATCATCATGGTAACCCTTCAGCTTATCTGGAAGTTTTCCCATGCGTTCAGCATCACTAGATGTCATGCTGAGATTCCTCAGCCTCTCTGGTAGTCGAGACTCCTCGTCTTCTCTAGCATAGTCGAGCTTATATTTTCTTCTTCAGTTACACACTTCAACACTCATCCACTTGTCAGTCACCTCCACGAACAATCTTTGTTCTACTGGCTGATCTTTTAAGACTCTTCACATCCTCTGTCAATCACCTTGAAGTGTCTTTGAGTCCTCTGGTAGAACTCATCACTAGTTTCTGGCAGTTTCACTGTGTCATGCAACAATAGCCATCCGATCTCCTTCAGTTTCATTTGCACCGTTGAAGGATCTTCATAATCTTGCCTTTATTTCGTATTTCATCATTTCAAATTTCCTGTGGCCAAGTGTCTTGCCAGTCCATGTTGCGATCTCTGAAACTCCGAAACAGAGCTTTTCTGCACTAACTCCTTCCTCTATATGACCATGGCCATGACCAAGCGCTTGTCCATAAAGTGCTTTTCAGCATTTCAGGACTCCTGATGTTGAGAGTCTCTGAATTATCCATCTCCCAGTAACCGAAATCCCAATCTCCAATACATCGAAGGGGTTCAGATCAATGGTCCACGAGCTCTTCAAACCAATGGCTCAAATCATTTCGTGATTTCGCAAATCGTGATTTCAAAATTCCTGTGGTGAATTTTCTTGACGCTTCCAAGTCCCGATCCGTGAAACTCTGAAATGATGTGGGATCAACGGTCCAAATCAACCCTTCATCTGGCGACTTAGATCATTTTGCGATTTCACAAATCGCGATTTTGGCATTCCTGTGGTGAATGTTCTTGACGCTTCCAACTCCCGATCCACAAAACTCTGAAATGGAGTCTTTGACATGCTCTGATCTTCTGCCACGTGTCCCTCTTGGATCAACGGTCAAGATTTTATCGATACTTCGCAACTCCACGAGCCTTCGTTGTGCCTGATCAACGGTCCATATTTGGCCTCGATCTAACGGTTGAGATTATTTTGCGATTTCGCATATCGCGAGTTCGAGAGGTGAAAGGCTGGAAAATTTCATACCTTTGACTTTCCAGTCAGCGAAATGTTGATCTATGTCCACATGTCTTTCCTATAGATGGACGGTCCTCTTTCTTTCGGGATTTTGTATACCCGCTTCTCCTTGCACTTTAATGAACGTGCAGGTTCTCCCTGATCCAACGATGGTCAAAACTTATGCTCAGATCTGACACCTGAGATCTATCCTCCTCTTCTGCATGTTCTTCTTGTCTACAATCAGATCTGACGGTCCTCCTTCTTTCGGGAATTTAAATGGGATCCAACGATCACTAATGCTTCTCCTCCCGAGCTTAGGCACTGCGATCAACTCTACTCTAATTACTCTTGAGATTACTTTGTTCCTGTTTTTCATCGATGCTTTCTATGATCTTGTCATCAATGACCTGCCTACAATCCTTTGCACGTTTGCTGCCATCTTTGTTGTTGTACTTTCCATCAATGACAAGCATACGCTATCTGTAAAACATGCCAACAATAGACTGAAGTCGGAACTCCATTTTCCTTATCCCCCAACAAAGTCCGAATCAAAATATCTAATCAGGTTGAATTCATCCACCTTATAGTACCTGATTCAAAAATCTTGTGTTCCCTTCAAGTATTTTAGAACTCTTTTTGCAGCAAACCAATTTCCCTTAGAAGGATTTTGCGTGAACCTAGAAAGAATCCCAATGACAAATAAAATGCATGGTCTAGTTGTATTAATATAAATAAGACTTCCCACAAGTTGTTTTTACTTGGTTGCATCCTCAAATTCATTCCCTTATTTTGAAATGAGTTTAAAATTATGTTCCATTGGAGTAGAAACAAGATCGCACTCAACCATGCCAAACTTTATCAACAATTCTCCAATGTACTTCTTCTACGAGATGAATATGTATTTTGGATTTTGAATCACTTCAATGACGAAATAGTAGTGAATATGTCCCAAATTTTTCATCTTGAATCCTTTCTTCAACTCTTTCGATATGGATGCAATGTAGCTTTCATTATTCCTTGTTATCAACAAATTGTCTACATATAATACAAGATATACAACAATTTTTCCAATTTTCTTGACAAACAAAGTTGTATAGTCAAGATCGAAATGATTGAAATTCAATTTAAAAATATGCTCAATTAACTTTTCATACCATGCTTATGGTGTTTGTTTTAGGCCATATAAGGATTTGATGCACTTGCATACCTTATGTTCTTGTCCCTTCACAACAAATACTTTTGGATGAGACATGAAAACATTTTCTTTCAAGTATCCATTTAAGAAAGAAATATTCAAATCCATTTGATGAATTTTCCATCCATTATGTGTTTCCATGGAAAATAGAGTATGGGTGGTAGCCCATTTTATTGTGGGGGAGAAAGGCTTCTCATAGTCAACACCTTCTTTCTGTGAAAATCCTTTTTTACATGAGACTTTGTTTGTGCTTTTCAACTGAGCCATATGATTTGTACTTATTCTTGAATTCCCACTTTTAACCGATTGGTTTGGATCCAAATGGAGCGTCCCTGAAATTCAATGCCCCATTATTGATGAGAGCATCATATTCCTTCTACGTTGATTCTTTTCATTCATCATAAGAAGTGTATTTTTTGATGGAAGTCAATTCAATATTAGTAGATAAATTAAAATCATAATCATATGAAACATCCAAGTCATATACATCACATGCATTTCAATTATTTACATTACCTCCATCTTTTCTTGAGGAAATTATGGTTTCTATCTTTCCAACCTCATCGGGATGAACACTTTCAATTGTTTTTGTGAGCCATTTTGGTGGACCTTTATGAAATGGTCCAGGTTGATCAGTTGATTGTGATGGTGTTGAGTTCTCATCAAGACTCATCTTTTCAATCCTCTCGATCACATCATCCAAATTAACTTTAGGTTCTAATGAAGTGGATAGAACTTATTTACATGAGGGAGATGGTGCTTCAAAATGAGGTTCTAGAGATTAACACAAGATAGGGACCCCCCCTTCAAGATGTGGAATCTCATCATAAAATCCATGATATGTCTTTACATGAGTGAATCTATCTAGATGATCAAGCTATCTATCAATAGTTTCATCATTCTTGGAGGATTCAAGAAAGATTGCATCTCTGGAAAGGATGGATTTCTTATTTTTCTCATCATAAAGATGACATCCCTTGGTTCTATTTGAGTACCCAAATAAGATGCACTTCTAACTCCTTTCATCAAGCTTGCTTCTTCGCTCCTTAGGAATCACGGTATAACAGGTGGAACCAAAGACCCTGATAAGCCTCATCGAAGGAATGTGACCATGCCACATTTCATAAGGTTTTTCTTTTTGAAGATCATGATATGGACACTTGTTTTTCATATAAACTACACATATAACTACATCAACCCAAAACATCAATTTTAAATTCTTGAAAAAAATCATGGAATGTGTTTAGGAGTGTCATGTTGTTGGGCCTCGAAAATGACACATTTTACGATGTCATTTAACCATTTTTCACTTACTTTACCCTTTCATCCTCATCCTTTCATCATTCATATTTCTACATTTGTCCATTTCTACCCTGTATGAGCTTCACATGACATTTGTACACTAAAATGATTGATTTCTCATGTTTTGATGATTATTTAGAATAGGCTTTGTGGTTTCCTAACTTACTTGAGTTCAATAGTTTACTATTGGAGTTTCAATATATATCACTACTGGAACATACATCTTCCCACTCATGTAATACTACTAGAATTCTATAGTGACCTATTTCTAGAAGCAAATTTTCCACGGAATTTGCAGAAAGATGAAGACGGATCAGAAAAATTGAAGACATGGGTTTTATAAAGAATGTCCCAAATTCGATGATTTGTAGGTATATTTCCATAATTCAAAATGGTTTGGGAGATATGGGCAGATATTCAAGGCATCTTTTCCAAGAAATCTTGTAGTGTTTGAATTCATATAGTTACGCTTCTTGTGGATGAATTTGGGAATATGGTTTTGTCATGGTTTTGTCAAAGATGATGTTGTTGTTCTTCCATACTATTCAAACATATTCAACAACCATTAAGTAACCTCCATTTCCTTAATCAATTTTGTGATGGTTTTAGATCCACGTATTTGGGATCTCGTCTCATTTTGTTGTAACCATTTTCCTTCTTTGAAATATAAGCCATATGTATAATTGTAAGAAGGATCATTGTAATGAGGGGGATGAAGAGAGGATCAACATAATATTTGGGAGAATTATGAAATAAATAACTTGTTGCATATCAAGGTTCTTCAATCATAGTATTTCTTGGCAGTGTATGCCAAGGGAGGCAGGGTTCCCTCTCTCTGGTATATGTTGCGCAAATAGTTTCCTTTTGTTACGTGATTTTATTTTTCTTTTTAAGATGCAATTTCAATTATGTTTTGTGGTTCAAATAATATTTGTGAGAATAGGAGTTTCATGCTTGATTTCCCATCAATTTAATTGGTGATTCTCTAGACAAACAATTGTCAGAGCTACAGATTGATGCAATTGATGATCACCAATCCTTCAATGGTCGACAACTACTCATGATAGATATATTGTTCACACACATTTGTAACATCCTTCTCTTGCATGCACCTGATGTGACATATTCTTTGAGGAAACTTGCATGCAAGTCATCTGATTCATTATATGATTGACTTCTTCTCTTATGGATTATGATGATGAGACTATGGATTATGATGTTATGATATGTTATTTATGTATAGGCAGGTGCTATTGAATGGTTTCTCCTGAGTGTGTAGGACTTTTGACAGATTGAGGATGTTGATGGAATCAATGGACCTCCTTGGACTCTGGATCGAGTTAGGCAGTGGACTGTATACGGTTTGATTATTTTTGGTATTTCATATGTGACATATGAATAGGTATATTATGATGTTGTTTATGGATCATTGACATGTTTCATTGATGGATGCAGTCTCACGATTTATTGCTAATCAGACTCACATTTGGAGTAAAGGGGTCATGCAATATAAGAAGAGATATTGAGGGAGAGGTGTGGAAACAATCCTGCCACAACCTACTAGAACTCTCGCCATGGCTCGAACTGTAGGTTAACGATTACCTAGTTTGATATATCCATGATGCCGTGAGGGCAGACTGAGACAGTCACTCATGAATATTCTAAGGGGCTTAATAAGGCAGGATCCTTATTCCTTAGAGGCCCTTAGGCCATTTTTCTTGGAAATATGTATTAGGAGGGCGTATTAGCAATAAAATTTTGTGAAGTAGAATATGAATTCTTTAACATTCCTAAAATGCACCTTCTATGTCATAGGTTTACTGAGTGAACCCCCATGTTAGAATAATACCTTTGACATCCCTAAAACACAACTTCTATTCCATAGGTTTACTAAGTGAAACTCCATGTTAGAATAAGATAAATAAAAAATAGCAACTTCAACACAAACTATAAAAAATAAGGATGGACTAGAGGACCAATGTCATCAAAAGAAAAGTTAGGTATGGTTAGCATACCATGCAAACTTCGTATAAAAATATACAAGTGAATATGTGCATGGGAAAAAACCATACACTACTAAATAATTATGAATTATGTTGGCATTGTTGCATCAATGAACAATAATTTAATAATCACAACTAATATGACTAAACCCACTCAATATTTTAAAATCTCATTTATCATTTAGGGTGTTTGTTGTGCAATGATTTTTTTTTAATAATTTAGTTGTATATTTGGAGTTGTAAGCATGATTATAAGCATTATTATATGATATACTTAGGAAACTTATTTTCTAACAATGAAGCCTGAACTTGATTTACAACATAGACATGATGAAACCAATAAAATCCTTAATATGATTGATCTTTTCAATGATTTGTTCATATAAGGTCATAAAAAATTACATCCACATCCTCTTTTTAAGTAAGTTATTTAGATAAGGCTATTGTTGATACTGAAAGGGGGGTGAATCAATATCAAGTACAATTTAAAATATTTTTCAACTTACACTTAAACCATTCAATTATATCCAATAAGAAATGAACAATAGTATAAGAGTTACACCAATACACCAAAATACACCATGCACAATATATGATAAATAATCAATAGTTATTGTTCAAGGGTAGTAATGACTTCCAAAGGTAGCTACAGCTTCCAAATATAAAGGGAGGGATAAACCTCCAAGATTCAATCCTCCAATATCCAGAGAGGGTTGATCTCTCCATCCTTTCCCCTTCCTTCCACCCAATAATATATGAGAGATAATAAAACTTTACATTAAATCATTACCATCAACCAACCATCACATAGAACCTGATAATGCTTCCAGAGACTTCTTCAACTTATGAAATTATTCAATTCTTGGAATACTCTGATCTTGTAGATAATATTACTTAATGTAGTATCTGAAACTCCTCCAAGTTTCACTCCTTGAATCCTCCCCAAAAAGAAGTTATAGATAGAATGGTAGACCTTATTCAATTCTGGTTTATTTAGGAGAGCGAACATGTACATAATGCCCCATGCTCAATATTTAACATCAGATTTTGAAACTCACACACAAGAAACTAAAGCCAGTGATATTTCCAATGAAATTGGTATCACTTCATTTGGATTCACTATGAAGAAGTTATGAATGTTTTACACATAACAATTGTTTTTGACTAGCTTCAGGACTGGTAAAAAACCCTATCTTCCATAGAGTGTATCTCCAAAATTATAGTGAATAAAGATCTGGAATTTTTACCACAAGTACCTAGCTATGTATTCTCAATAACATATCAATTTAAACATATGAATCGTTCTAGAAAACAAGTTATAGAGAAAATGGTAAGATGATATGTAAAAACATACCTTAGAACACATCACCAAAAGACTTCATCCTCCCTTGAAATCCGGCCTTATTTACTTCAAATTTCCTCTAAAATTTGTCTTGTGTGTGTAAAATGAATGTATAATGATATGTATTTATACCCTTTATGTCACTTCCTTTTAACATTAGGGCCGACCTGACACTTTCGTATTTTGTAATTCTTTTCTTTAATTATCTTCAAGGCCGACTTGTACTTCCTTCTTCAATTCACTTTGTCATCTTCAAAAATTCATTTCTCCTCAACTACGAGGATCCACGTGATGTGACACCTACCACCGGAAACAACATGATGTATACTATCCATCCATGGGTGTTGTGTCTACATGTGCACTGTCCTTCATGTCCAAATACCTTCATCAATCTTGCGGTCCAAAACCAATGACTAGGGTTGACATCAATGACAACAACCAATCTTCCAACAACTATTGTAATTCAACATTCTCTTTTTAAGTATGTACTACTGAAAAATTATCTAGATAAAGCTATTAAATGGGATGTAGAAGGAACAAAGTGAATAACATGAAACCTCATAGAGCATAGTGAAAAGAATCTTTCTCTCATAGAGCATAGTTAAAATAATATTTCTCTCGTTTATATGATACACTCAAGAATGGGTTGGCTTAAAGATCATCTTATGGGATTGCTAAGAACACACGAGACCTTTAGTGAAAATATCATTTCCCTCCATTATATGATACAACATGAAGGGGTTCACTCAAATCTCATTCATCTAACGGGATCACTTTCTTTAATTTTACAACAAGGTTGTGTGAAACTAACCATGATGTAAAAAAATCTATGCACCTAGGTGTTGAGTTGGTGGCTCAATAGCACTCGTCCATTCTAAGAATTGTGGTGAAAGGATCCATCAAAATTGGAGTGGAGCCGACTAACAAGGAAAATAGCTACAAAGCTAATCCTTGCCTAGCTTGTAAGTAATTTTATAAACAAGTCGATAGGTGCAGTTTCAATTGTTTTATAATATAATAATATAATATGAAATTTATTACAATATAATGTGAAATTTATCACTAAGAATGAACAAAAATCAAGATAACATTTTTTCACCGACATATTACACCATTCATTTATTAAATTTTCTTATTTTCTACCTATGACCACAACACAAAATAGTGTATTAATGGGAATGTGAGTTGTCACAACTAACAAATTGAGAGTATAGAAATCCACACAAATTATTGTATTAAGGGGAATGTCAAAAAATATTAATTGTTTATTTGCATGTAGGAGAATTGACAGATGTCCATTGTTGTGGGAAACCCTTTTCAGGGCCTACCCTTTCATAAGGGTTAGAATCGGATATGTAATTATTAGTCCCTTTTGCACCTCTAAAAACCCATTCAAATAAAGGGTGTCATATGAATTATTGGTAATTCCTAACCATTTAAGTCTATAAAAATGTTGTATATTTGTTAATTTTTTTTATGATTTTTAGTTTGCTAAAATTATCGTTTTAGAATAAATATATAAATATATAAATATATATATATATATATATATATATATAATTTAATATATAATGTAGAGATTTTCTGGCCATTCAAACTTGCGGGCAGTGATAGTCTTGCAAGTACTCATGGGTTACTAGGAAGATTAACTAGGGTTACTAGGAAGATTAACTACTTAGAGAATGGAAAAACTTGTAGATGCCAAGTATGAATACCAAAAAGAAAATAAATGTCGTCATTTTGAATTATATCTATTTTTTTTTACTAAGTTTAAGTTCACTAGATGAAAAATAAAAAGTTAAAAAGAAAAAGAAAGAAACACCATCATTTTGAATCATATCTACTACCTTTTACTGAGTTGAGGTTCACCGAATGAAAAAAACTAAAAGGGAAAAGATAAAACCTCATTTGCTTTAACCTTTTTGAAGATTTGGACATACTTTCAATATTACATATTTGTATGGTCTATATGGAGAGATATCATAAATGTGTTGATGCAGGAGCATCGCTAACACATCAAGCGAGCCAACGCGGAAGCGGAAGACAGTTGGAAGGCATCCAACACAAATTTTGAAAATACTTTGGGATTGTTGCGCGAACATTAATGTGGGAAAGTTAATGAGGCGCACTTGTATATTGTAATGGACCTTGAGTGGATAGCTCTCGTCCTTAGTAGATAGACGACATTTAAGATAGTTAATGCAGGTAGATAGGAATTTAATTCTAGATTAGACAATTTAGGAGCTGGAGGGAAAACAGATATAGACACCCTCATTGTATTATTGTAACATTAAGCCTGAGCATAGAGAGAGAATTCAGGAAGAAGAGCATGCAGAGAGCTCTGAACAGAACACCCATGTACTGATATTTGAATTAATAGAAGAAGATTGGTTCAAATTCATGGCTTTGTGTCTGATTCTCTGTGTATTGATGTTATTCTCATGAATCTTTATTTCCTGTTATACATTTTCTTTTATATGTTGTATATATGATTTCATGGTTGAATTGAAGTCTAAGAAGGTGAAGGAATGAGTTTCAATTGTTTCTCTATTTGAGCCAGAGATTCCTGCAAGGAGTGCAGTCGAATTGTCCGCAAGGAGTGCGTTGACAGAGGGGTTCAAATAGAGATAACTTGGTTCTCATTCATCGCATAAGGTGCAGTTGGGCATAGGAGCCGTGCAAGGAGTGCACAGGCTGGGTAAAAGTCTCAGGGTTGTGAACCTGTGTGAAGTGTTAAGAGACTACTTCTACAAGTGTGCACAGAGTCAAAGACTCCAACACTTAGACGGAGTTGGAGGATTGTCGCAAGGAGTGCGCGCAAGGAGCCTTTTCTAAGGTTCAAAATCATAGCAAAGCTCAGGAAGGATAGAGTCTCGAATTCGTCGAAGGATTGCACAGAGAAGTTGTGTTAGAAGCGTTCAGGCAGGCGCTGTAAAAGTTTGCGTGCAGGTGAACAGGTCTTCGGGGAGGAAGTACTTGATTCATTTCGCAGAATTCATAGGAAAGGAACGGACGAACGAAATTTCCGAGGAGATTTTGCTAATCACCATGAGTCGTTGGATCTCGCGAAGGTGCAGAGAAGTTACAGTGCAAGTGTGGAAGGTATTCAAGCTCAGAAGGAGCAGGGCCGTTGATCCGAGCCACAAGGGTCGTCAGATTCACACGTGAAATCGCATATCGGGGTTTCGTAAGTCAAAGTTCCAAATAATTGCATCAAGAATCACGATATTGCAATACGCGATATCCCGACAAGTCAAGGGACAGTGTGTGGGCCACAGTGGAGTTGGAGAGTGGAGGACAGGTGGCACACCTCATTGGAGTTCAGGGTAAGTAAAGTCCCGAAACATAGGACATCAGGATTCGCGATCCCGCGAACCCCTAAATCCTGATACAAGTGACGGGAAGTGGAAAGGTCAACCTGCACGTGTGCGTCGGAGTTTCGGCACATCGGGTATCGGGAGTCGGTAAAACAAAGTGTTCGATATTGCGAGTAGCGAAATCGTGATAGATAGGAAGTTCCGACAGGGTAAGATAAAGTCAGCGTTGACTGAGGTATCGGGTTTCGGCGATCCGAGAAGTATAGCGTTCGACCTTTGAACTCGTGAAGCTGCAAGTTCCGATCCTCCGATAAGTAAAGAGAGGGGATCGCGCGAGTAGTGTTGTGGGTGTAGATTTTCCGACAAGGAAATAGAAGAACCTTGGAATTCTTCAGGCCGAGAGAAGAGAAGATCCTGTGTGAGCGGGTGTGCATGCGGGTGCAGCTGCGTCATTTGTGAATTGGAGTAAATTTGGGGTTTTAAATGAGCCTCATAATAAAAATCCACATTGATGAGTTGGAATTCAAAAATGAATAGAGTTTCAAGAAACTAGGTTAACCATAATCATTGAGCTAGATCTATAAAAATGAAATGTTAAATATAGAGTATTTCATATTATCACTACTTTAAATCTTAAAAAATAATTCTCACATTAATTAAAATCATAATAAAGTCACCTTAAATTATTTTATATATACAAGGCTAAGGACATCGAAGGCTACCAAGCTCTTCAATTTAGTAATCAAGCAAAGATTCCCTAAACCATGGACTGAAAGACTCATTGTACCTATTTTTAAAAGTAGGGATAAGAGAAATCCCTCTAATTATAGGACCATTATGATTAGCCTCATTTTAGCCAAGCTATATGGAAGTATTTTGGAAAAGAACACAAGCATATGGCTAGAAAGCCACAAAAAAAAAGATAAAGACCAAGTCAGTTTTAGAGGTTATCATTCAATCGTGGACCACCTTCTCATGCTTAGGATCATTACAGAGGAGTGTTGCAATAATAAAACCAAAATCCTTTGTTGTTTTGTCGACTTTAGGAAAACTTTTGACACTATTCCTAGGACCAACCTTTAAAATAGGTTAGAAGAGATAAAAACTCCCTCTGAGCTAAGAGTTGTTGCAGTAAGGTTGTATGAGAACGTTATTGCCAAGTTTAGGTGCATCGAGGGTTGGTGAGAAGAAATTAATTACAATATAGGTATCAAAAAAGGTATTTAAACCTTTAATTTAATAGACATGTAACCAATAGGATACCAAACATTTAGGGTGATATATATGTTTTGTTTATAAACACCCTTATTGTAAAATGTTATTGTTGATTTAATTAAACACAATTGAGAGGAATTAAGGTTAATGGTGTCTATCATTCCATCAAGGAATGGTCAAATTTGACAATGTTAACCCTAGCTTTATTATAAACCATGAGCAAATATGATAGGTTAAATAGGTCTATATTCTATTCATTTTATTTCTATATATCTCTCCCATTTAGAATGGAAGAGGAATGGTTTAGGATTAAGGATATGGAGTGCCATGTATTAGAATCAAGATTTTTCATAATAAAGATAAGTTCTTTTCCTATAGTGTCATACTTTCTCTTCTTAATTGGTGGGGTTGTTTCCCACTGATCCAGGTGGATATTGGTGGCCACCCACCTTTTCCAACTAGCTCAAAATAGTTTTCTGACAATTTTGGCAATTTACTATTTTTAGCATTTTTTAACTTCTGGGGCCATTTTGAGGGCCCAAATGAAGGTAATAAATGATATATGAAGGCATTATTGAGCCCCCAAAATGAATCTCCTCGACAATACCTTTCCAACGAGCTATCACACGCCTAAAACTAAGATCGTATGCAAACGTTACGACCCCGGGAAGTTGATGTACTCACTTACCCAAACGGGGCCCACATGACTTTTGGCGCTTCATCTCCTAGGGTTAGGTTTTTGGATGTCTAGGGTTTTTGGCATTCCTATTTATTGTAAAAAGGCCTTCAGAGCCTCATTGTAACCATATTCTTGCGAATGCGAGTAGCCGTCACATCTCTTCTCAAAGATAAGCTGCCACCATTCTAACGAGTCTTTCACTCTGTATTTTTATAGTCTCTGTACATTTCTTTCATTAATAGAAATCGTGTATTACTGTATATCTGTGTTTATGGTTGAATATCTGATACATTTATGTTATCTTATTGAATATATGCGATATCTCTATGCATTTATTTATTATATCTCCGCTCGCATTTCGTGCCGAAAATAATCTGGATTAGTGGTATCAGAGCAGGCTGCTCTTGATCGTTTTTTCAGTGCATGTCCCCGACGAGGTCCGAGTATAGAAATTTGGGTCTCGATCTTGTCTTTATTGAAGACAATATCTCTCGCACACCCAAGAACCCCTCAATGGAAGAAGAAAAGAAAAACGATGGAGCAAACGATCCTATCAATATGTTGCTTGAGCAAGCTCTCACGCGACAGAGGGACGAAATGATGGAGAATTTTTCCCACATCCTTCAACGCCTGCCGATTAAAACAGACGCATCTTCATCAAGTGACCACTTTGGAGGCACCTTGCCTTTCAAGGTACAAGTTAATTTTGCTATTCCTGTATGTGAAGGACATATAGATGCAGAAGCCCTAGAAAAATGGTTAACTTTGCTAGAATGTTATTTCTTTGTTCACAATTTTTCCGACAAAGAAAAGATCACCTTCGCACTCCTTAAAGCTCTCCCTCGTGTCAAACATTGGTGGGAAACTTACTGGGAGAAAAGTTCCACAAAGGAGGCTGGAATATATGAGGTCAATCCCACTTGGGATTTTTTTGTGGATGCGGTAAAGGAACAATATTACCCTGTTAGCAACTATGAGGACTAGTACATGAGATGGACCACACTGCGGCAAGAGAGGGGCCAAGTAGTTTTGGAGTTCACCAATACCCTCCATACCTTACGCACCAAGCTGGGTATCAAAGACTCTGAGTGACATTTGGTTATGAAATACCATGGGGCTCTACATAGATACATCCAGACTGAAATTGATTTTCTGGACATCTCATCACTCAGTGCTACTTATCGTTATGCTGTTAAAATCGAGCAAAAATTTAAGCAACAGAACAAACGGGAGTTTGAGTCTGCAAATCCGCAACAACCAAAGTATGACAAATATGGCCCTAACAAACAGTCTCCCAAAAACTAGTCCAAGACACATGAAAAGAAGGGTCATGGGAAGACAAAGAAGGAAACCAGAAAATGGTGCAAGTTCCACAAAAGCCCCTGGCACAACACCGATGAATGTCGCTCAAAATAGTCATTTGTGGCCGAGATCAAAGACAAAGAGCCAGAACCTGATTCTGAATCTGATTCTGAAAATAATGTTAAAGGATAGATCATTGACGTGGACCCCACTACTATTATCACGACCGCAACAATTCAACTAGAAGAACCAACAGATCCTGAAGAGGGGGATCACCTTTTTCATTCATATATGTGGGTGAAGGGGACCTCGCTGCATTTTATTGTTGATAGCGGAATCCAGAAGAACCTCATCTCAATAGAGGTCGTCAAACAATTGGGATTGTCGACAACACAACACCCGCAACCATACAACATCGGGTGGCTTCACCAAGGACGAGATCTTTGTGTTATCCAACAATGTCGATTGTCATATGGCATCCATCCCTTCAAGGATGAGCTATTATGTGATGTTTCCCCATTGGATGTTTGTGATGTTCTCTTGGGCTAACTGTATATGTGGAAGCGCCATGCTGTTTATGAGTCTCGACCCTGCAATGCCATTGTTTCTCTGGGGGTCATCTCTACAAAATACCAGAGGTAGTTCCAACTACTGTTCCACCTAAAAAGTGTTGCAACGTAGTATCCCATACTGCAAAATATAGCTTCTTCACAATCTGTTCAAAAGGAGAACAAAAGGACACTGCAACCACTACAGCCTCGCCCCAAGCACCTTCTATCAAATAGAAGCAAGTCGACAAGGTTGCAACAAAGCACAAAGATTCCTTCTGCACATTGTCCTCTCATGTAGCCTGACTTGTTGAACGACCTCATCCTCAACAGGTTTGTGACAAACTTCCACAAACTGAGCAGCACGGCATCTCCAGCAAGGCAAGCAACTCACCAAGATGCAGATTCAGCAAACGCTTTTCCCTCTCCCTCGGGAACTCAACACAATGGATACCATTGATTCATAAGGAGGGAGGATTGATCCAGGTGGATATTGGTGTCCACCCACCTTTTCCGACTGGCTCAAAACAGTTTTCTGGCAATTTTGGCAATTTACTATTTTTAGTAGTTTTTAACTTCCAAGGCCATTTTGAGAGCCCAAATGAAGGCTTTTCAAGATCAAGGTTCTCAATGATAGCCAAAGGCATGATTGAGCCCCCAAAATGAATCTCCTCAACAATACCTTTCCAACGAGCTATCACACGCCTAAAACGACGATCGTATGCAAAAGTTACGACCCCGGGAAGTTGATGTACTCACTTACCCAAATGGGGCCCACATGACTTTTGGTGCTTCATCTCCTAGCGTTAGGTTTTTGGATGTCTAGGGTTTTTGGTATTCCTGTTTATTGTAAAAATGCCTTCAGAGCCTCATTGTAACCATCTTCTTGCGAATGCAAGTAGCCGTCACATCTTTTCTCAGAGATAAGCTGCCACCATTCTAGTGAGTCTTTCACTCTGTATTTTTACAGTCTCTGTACATTTCTTTCATTAATAGAAATCATGTATTACTATATATCTGTGTTTATGGTTGAATCTCTGATACATTTATGTTATCTTATTGAATATCTGCGATATCTCTATGCATTTTTTTATTATATCTCCGCTCGCATTTCGTGCCGAAAATAATCTGGATCGCTCATGTATATCATGTGTTCCTATTATGTTCTCTTAATTGGTGGGGTTGTTTCCCACATATATCATGTGTTCTTATTATGCTTGTTTATCTATTTGAATAAAATGTTTCTTTGTCTATATTTCAAGACTGATATGAAATTAGATATAAAAATCTATTATTAATTAGTTGAGTTGAGATTGAATCAATCAAGTTTAAGGATTTATTTAAGTTGGTTATATCTTTCACCCAACATCTACGAAAAAGGTTCTTTTTATGTGAAGATCAAAGATAATTGAAGTGCAACTATGGATGGAGCTAACAACACGACAATATGTGAATGATTGATCTAAAGAGAGAAGGACTAATCCAATGAAGAGGAATCTCCAACTATAGTGGCGTATAATAGGTGGAGGGTGATGAAGATACTAGATCAAAGAAAGCCCAATAATGTGAGAGGTAGAAGGATATTGCTAGAATGCAAGAGTTTTAGTAATATGAAATAATTTGGTTATGAATGAGAAACAAAAAAAAAAACACTTAACAAAGCTTTGGGATTTCTAAAATGTCATTGTTTAGTCATTGTTACCATTAGAAGGGTGTTTCCTTTGAAATAATCAATGCCATGTTTTCACCTTTCATCCAATGAGGAACAACATAGTACCAAAAGTAATATGATGGAAAATAGTATTTTTTATTAAAAGAATGTGCAAAGTATGATCCACATCATTGATATCAATTATGTAGATTAAATAGTGTAGTGGTTTAGACCATGTGCTAGGAACATTCATAGTATATGAAATATTAACTAAGTAAATTCCTCAAAGATAATTATGTAATATCTTTGGGATGTTTTTGGACCCAAGGGAGGTTCCCTGACTATTTGGATGCCATAAGAGTGCACTTATTTGGATAGAGGTCCAACTAGGAAGGGAGTAACTCAAATGGTTTAGCCAAAAAATATACCAAAGGATAACATGCGACAGAGTAAGGAAAAGACCAAAGTCTACCCTAAGGGATCTTGCATCAAAAGGGAGACCAATCGCACATGAAAACCATAATACATGTGGCATTTGCTAAGAAACCAAGATTATATCGTGTGCATTCATATTGTTGGAGGGGTGGGTGGGTGAGTAAAAATAGTTAAAGGTTATTTGAATATATTGGAAGGTATTAAGTAAGTGAAGGGATTTAAACATTAAACTAGGGAATACATATTTTAGAGGTTCAACTAGCCAAAATTTTTAGGTGAGGAGGCTAGGATGGTTAGCAATGCAACGAGATCTATTTTTGTTAGTTTTTTTTTTTGGAAGTGAAGTCTCTCACATAGGAGTAGGTTATACATATATAGTCTGTGTACCTTATATAAAGTTTCAATGAACCATGAAATTATCTAAAAGAGTAATGAAAATGACAACATATTTTATAATAGAGAGATTTAAAGATGAAATGTTCTTCTAGTTCCCAAGAATTCATTTGATAATCCTAACCCAAAGCTCAAGTAACATATCATAAACAACATTTTTTAAAATAAATGTTGGATACATACAAAAAAAATATACCAATATATTAAGGTTAGAAATAGTAATTGGTATACAAATGTCATGAAAAGAATAGTATTTACAATATTTAGTAAAAATAAAGAGATTATATTTTTTGAAAATATGTATTTGAAAGATATGTAAATAGTAAAATTTTATAAAGTAAAAATAAAATTTGGATATTCTTTAATAACTCTCAAATGCATATGCTATGCCAAAACCCCATATTAAAGTAAAGTAACTTAAAATGAGTAACTTCAACATGAACCATCAAAAGATGGATTGAAGGACCATAATATCAACATAAAGAAGGCCGTGTATCGTTAGCATCCCATGTAAACCCCATAGAACAATATCCATGTGGATATGTGTATCGTGAGTACAAAATGAAAAATGATGACTTATGTTAACATTATTGCATCATGTGGATATGTGTATGGTGAGTACAAAATGAAAAATGATGACTTATGTTAACATTATTGCATCAATGGATAATAGTTTAATTATCACAACCAATGTAATTGAAGCCACTCAACTTTTTAATAGCTCATTTATCATTTAAGGTGTTTGTTGTGTATGATATATACTCGACAGATTGTCTATTGACAATGAAGTTTGAATTTGATTTACAAGATAGATACCATGAGGTATTATGATTGTCTTTCTTAATGATTTGTTCATGTGAGGTTTTAAGGAATTAAATCCACCTTCTCTTTTAAGTATGCATTGTTGATTCAAATTCTCTTAAAGAATTAAAGAATTACATTCATCGTCACTTTAAAAGTGTGCACTATAGACTTTGTTCATTAGGTTAAATTGGAATGGTTGGAAATAATAATTGCTATCCTCCCCACTCAGATTCAATTTCCTGAAGTGAAGTGAACTCTTAATGAATATATTATTGTATTGGTTTTAAACCATATTGTTGATAAAAAATAAAATGTTAAACTCTTAACAAATATATTATTATATTGGTTTTAAGCCATATTGTTGATACACAGTGAAGAGGAACATGAAAGAAAATGTAAAACTGCTCCATCAATGTTGGAGTGGAGCCGACCTTAGTGATCCAATGGGAACGCTCTTACGATTATTATTAATAAGTAACAAGCATAAACGCTCTTACGATTATTATTAATAAGTAACAAGCATAAAAGCCACAATGTGGCTAGTACCTGCCACGTTTTAATAAATATATGCCACAGTAAAAGTTAGAGGTGAAATACTGAATTCTCCCAAGTTAGATGACTATATTAGATTTTGAATGGGCTCCTCAACAACATAGTATTTCTCAAGGAGTAATCCACTTTACCATAGAATTGAGTAGTTGGTCAGTGAAGCTTACAACAAGCATAGCAGGTTTGAAATAAATCTTTGAGTAAGCCTCCGAACATCGAAGCAAGTTTACCACGATCTCATACACGGTTTGCTTGCCCGGATTACTTTCTCCGCTTGCATTCTGATCGCATGTTGACAGGGGTAGAAAAAACATAGTAAAATATATAATTTAATGATCATATATTTTGCATGAATCAATTCGAAGTAGAAGTACCTGTTGACCTAGAGTGCCCAGAAAACAATTAAGCATAAACAAAATGATAATAAAGTATATACTTTAATAACTATATTTGCCTACAGAGGAAATAGAAACACATTGGAAAAACCACTTGGGTTTGGAAGATAGCGACACTGCACACAAGAGACATTTGAGAACCACTTGTCATGTATTTTAAAGTCATGTCCCATATGGAAGTTCAAGGTAATGCAGAGGCTAATGCCAATGCATGGAATTCCGATGCCCATATAGATGCCGACGCATATGCCAATAATGACGCTGAGGAGAATTCTTTCCTTCTGCATGAAGTTGAGTATTTTTGTGGGATTCCAATGATAAAAGCATACCATCTCTTCTATTAATTACAAAATTACAACCAAGTTATAGTTATGAACCATTTGTAGTGGTGTTTCTAAGCATTCATTTGCAATGCCAAAAAGAACCCTCAATGTCCTTCGCTGAAGCCGGGCTTCAGAAGCAGACCAGAATGGAAGAGACCGAGAAAATATTGATGAAATGACATTTGAAAGATGTTTCTTTCAGACACAGAGAAAGACTTATGCTCTACGCCACTAAGGATTGGCAATGCTTCAACATCCTTAAATTGTGAGGGCACTAGGCAAGAGAGGCAAAAGTTCATTTTGTCTTTGCAAGAAAGGTAACAATTTTGATACTTCAGTCATCGTTTAATTGCTCTATTAACTATTACAGCAAAATGAGAATGAAGCTAATATGTTTTATTGGAGCATTCACCCTAATTTCAATTTTAATTGTGAAAGCTTTTGAATTTTTTTTTTTTTTTTTGATAATGAGGTTTTTTCAAATATAGTAAAATAAAATTTGTATTTATAGAGTTATAAGACTCAATCTATTTACCATTCAATGAGTACTACTATTAGTATAGGTGTGGGTCGTTCCATTACTCCTGGCTCTAGCTCTACTAGTATAGGTGTGGGTCGTTCCATCACCCCTGGCTCTTGTTCTTTTATTAGACTCTGCACTTGATACTAACTAATAGGTTTGTAAGCTGAACACATGTGTTATTGCATTTGTTTTAGTTAGCTAGTGAAAAGATTCCATAAGTCAACCTTCTTTTACATCCCCTCAACCCTAATCAACTATTTTCTTTTTTTGGTTGAAAACTTTTAAAACCAACTCTTTTCTTTTGTTTGTCTTGGAAACTCATTAGAAGGAAAATTGGAAAATATTCTTCAAATCTGATTGAAAATAAAGATGATTTTTAGAAGAATATTTGAAGGATCTTAGAGTGCTTCCTACAACATTCACCTAAAAGAAAAATTACAAGTTTTTTTAAACTAATTTAGTATATAGAAAAATAAAACTTCAACTTCAAATCCACGTATTAATTGAAAAAGGAAACGGAAAACTGCATAACTAAACTAAAACTTAAAAAAAAAAAATCCAAAAAAAAAATCCAATTTTATCTTACTGCAAAGTTAATTTTACTCTTTTATTTTTCTCTAGAGCAAAGTGGTTGAATGGAAAGAAATCGATCCCTACAACTTCTTCACAAGTAAACTCTCTAATCCCTTTATAATTCACTATGCAATGACTCCATTTTTTTTTCCTCACAGAAACCTTAGCCAAATCCGGGCACTTGCATTGCATTTCATTATTAGATATTCATAATGGTTTTCCTTCTTAGCATGTTACAGATTGAATGGTGGCATCCAATATAAATATAATGGTTTTCCTTCTTAGCATGTTACTTGATTTAGATATAAATATTGTTCCCATTTCATTGGTTAGAGAAATCTTGCTAAGTTTGTCCGGTGATATGAAAATCAATACAATACAAAAGGACTTGATTTAGATATAAATATTGGTCCCATTTCATTAGTTAGAGAAATCTTGCTAAGTTTGTCGGGTGTTATGAAAATCAATACAACACAAAGGTTAGTCTTGGGTTGTGATAGTTACAATACAATACAAAGGTTAGTCTTGGGTTGTGAATGCTAATGGAGATATATACTTGGACATATATTGGTAGATATTGGTCCCATTTCATTAGTTAGAGAAATCTTGCTAAGTTTGACGGGTGTTATGAAAATCAATACAACACAAAGGTTAGTCTTGGGTTGTGATAGTTACAATACATTACAAAGGTTAGTCTTGGGTTGTGAATGCTAATGGAGATACATACTTGGACATATATCGGTGAATATTGGTCTCATTTCATTAGTTAAAAAAATCTTGCTAAGTTTGTCGAGTGTTATGAAAATCAATACAACACAAAAGTTAGTCTTGGATTGTGATAATTACAATACAAAGGTTAGTATTGGGTTGTGAATGCTAATAGAGATACATACTTAGACATATATTGGTGGAGTAACATTACATTACAGTGAATGCTATATATTTTAAAACATATTAAACTATTATCACAAACAAAGGTGAGTGATAGCTTCGTTCACTTTATTCATCCACGCATTAGCTTTATCGAGCCACGCGTTTAAGTTTCGTTATGCCAAGATTTGCTACTTCCTTTTTCAAGAAGAGATTAAGCGCGTGGTCGAATCCAACCAGAGAAGCTTGAATAACACAGCCCGGTGCACATTAGCTCAGCTTGTAAAAACCAGTTTGGATATCCAAGAATCCTCAAAGGCTTAAGAAAGGAATGAGGAGCTGCTACTACATACTTGATACAAACTCTGCCTAAGGTATTTCATGAACTTTTGAAGAGGTGAAGAATTTTTCTGAAACTTTGTTTGAACTAATATCGTGAAATTTAGTTTGTTCATATTATGGCTTATTTGTTAAAAAGCCAACGAATGTCTTGAAATTTAGTTTGTTCATATTATAGCCTGTTTGTTAAAAAGCCAACGTGAAATAGTCACAATGACTAATGAATTTTCTAAAAGTCGCAAGTCCGAGTTTAACTCACCATCATTCCTCTGAAATTAATAAACGATGCCTGCGACAAATTTTTGTGGTGTAAATTTTTTGAAGCCAACTCTGGAATGTAATATCCTACAATCAATAATTATCTGGTGTAAATTTTTTGAAGCCAACTCTGGAATGTAATATCTTACGATCAATAATTATCGTTCACTGAAAAAATAATGTTTCCATCTAAATCAAACCAGCGTCTTCTAATCACAAATAATCACAAAGAGTATCACAGTTTTAATAAATTTCAGAGTAAAAAATATCATGTTTCTATAAGATGTGACTAGTGCACTAGTGCAATTACTCTCATCAAAGTTTTAATCATATCTAATTGAAACTAACAAAACAGTTAAGGCATCATAGGTATTGCAAACGATACTACATGCATAACTTTCGCTTGCTATGTAAAACTTTAGGAATTTATATTGTGAAAACCTGTTGAACCAGTTTACCAGGAATGCATATACTATTCTTTAGCTAAAATAAAGAAAAAAAACCCCATTAAAAAGTTTAGATTTCCCAGCATCGCTTAAAGGCGTTTATATTTAAGAAAAACAAACAATTCTCAAATTACCCGTTAGTTTATTGCTAGTTTGCGTGTGAATCCGACGTATGCTGGAGACTCCAAAAACAGTACGTTCGTCGTTGTTGCAAGCATGGAAGCTTTAGTAATTGAGCCTAAATTCATAATCTCGAGAGAGTTTGTAGTAAGGAAATATTTACTTCTGTTATCGAAATTCAATTCAAGTACATATTATATGCATTTTTTTAATAAATAGTAGATTAAAATTTAGTAATTAAAGTTTGTATGTATACAAATTAAGTAATGAAATAATAAGAAGCATGGATTCTTTATATATTTTAATATATAAATAATAGGCATCTAATTATATACAATTAAAGATTGGGATATATATTAATTGTATATATAAACATATATAAAATTAATATATGTTTTTAGAAAAGATTGGGATATGTTTGATAAGTCGTGTAAGTTTAACATCGTCCTGATTACTATAGTACCTGCTTGGGCAGGTACTAACAAAACAAGTAGATGTGAAGGAAACCGTTCTCTTTTTTCTCTCATTGCGCTGTGGATTTCTGGGTGGGTGAGAATTCCGACGTATTTCTCTGTGAAGTTAAATATTCACGTCTCTCTTCTCGCCTGTTGTTCTACCATCATCAACTCGACGCGGTCATCTCAGATCCAGAGATGAATGTTCCCACTGGCCCCTTTGGTATGAATTTCTTACTCTTAGGCACTGATTGATTCGGTTGATTCGGTCATGGCATGATTTTTTTTTACTGTTTCTGTTTCTGATTGACTGAGTGTTAATGGATTTTCTATAATACGATTCTAACTGCTACGTTTATTTGCTACTGGATTGACTTGTACATTCAATTCAGATCCATTCAACTTGAAATTAGATAATGAGGGGTAGTCACATCACAATAAACTTGAAATACATTCAAGTTGAAATTAGATAATGAAATACATTCAAGTTGAAATTAGATAATGAGGGGTAGTAGGAAGGTTTGTTGAGAAATGGTGGAGGACTCCAAACTAATTTGATCATTGTGATTAAGTTTTTCCCAAAGAACATCAAATTGGGTATTCTCTTCTACTATATTATGCCAGAAACCCAAGGCTTTGAGAGATTTATATTCATCATATCTTGGAGGAAGAAATATTTTTATTGATATGCATGCAAACAAGGGTATTAGATTAACAAATAGAATTTGTGATATAAATGGAGGCACTGTAAACTTAACCCCCCACCATGATTTGTTTAACCACAATGGAAAACACATCTCAATCAACAAAGTGGCAGGGCCGTGCAATGTCAATATAATGAATATCTATTGCATGATTCGTTTAACCATAATGGAAATCACATCTCAATCAACAAAGTGGTAGGGCCGTGCAATGTTAATATAATGAATATTTATTGTATTGGTGTCAGGCCCATTCATCTATGCCCATGGAAATGACACAAGTGCTTATATTTGGTATGATGATGGATATGGATGTGTGTGGGTTAATTTTTCTACAATTGGGATTTGGAATGATTTAATTTACATTGTTCTTGGGAAAGGACAAGATAATTAGGAGGATATGGTTCTATATGGTAGCTTATCTTGGTTTTAAATCATCTACTTTTGTACTATAAATATGTGCTTTATTTTTAGTCTTTGAGTATTTTTGTGACTAGTGGGAGAGCATTGTCTCGTTGGATGTTACATCTATAGTGTAATACTTGGGCTATGAATTCAAGAATGATATATAGTGTAATACTTGGGCTTTGAATTCAAGAATGATATATAGTGTAATACTTGGGCTATGAATTCAAGAATGATACGAGGAAATATACCAAACTATTAGGTGGCCATCCCATAGGAATGTTGAAAAAGGGTAAGCTCTAAGAGATCTTTGTTATTGTTAAAGAGGTTGTTGTATTTTTTTGCAAGTTAAGTGATGTCAAGCATGGAATATAATGTGAGAAGGAAATAAATGAATCTCATTATAATGTTATGAATTGTACCATCATATGAAATGAATGGAAGGATAAATTTAATAGCCTAATATAAAAAGAGAATGGTGCTAGAAACACCTATATAACTGATTTAGCTAAACACATATTAGAATTAATGAATGGAAAAAGAAGTGGAACATGTGATCCAAAGAGGGACTTAAATTTAAATGGACACCTAAAGTTGAAGCATCCTTCCAAGAAATAAATTATCATCAATATCATCTCCAGATGTATTGGCCCAAAAAAATGTTTTATCATTTATATGTTTTTATCTAAATACATAATGGCTTGTGATCAGTGTGGATGATTGTCTCGTTCCCAAGAATTTAATGTATCCACTGGCGGCAGGCTTGCACAATGGAGTGCATTTCTTTGTCGTAAGTAGGGTACTTACAGACAACATCTGATAGTGCCTCACTATGATATGCCACGGCGTGGCTGTGTTGAGTGAGAATGGCACCCACAACATAGTCTGAAGCATTTGTATCGATCTCAAAGGGATGTTGCAGATCCGGTAATGAAAGTACTTGGAATGAGCACAAGCGCTTCTTCAATTCATCGAAGGCTTGTTGTTGGGACAGGGCCCACACAATTTTTTCCTTATCGCCACCCCTGGTTACTTGGCTAAAGGCCCATGCGATATGAGAGAATCCCAACACAAACCTGTGATAGAAATTGGCGAGGCCCAAGAAGCTGTGAAGTTCAGTGAGTGTGGTTGGGGCTGGCTAGTCACGAATGACCTAGATCTTAGCTAGATCCACATGCACACCATGTTGATTAACGATGTAGCCTAAGTAATGGACCCTGTCCATGCCAAAGGATCATTTTTCTAAGTTTTCTTATATTTTTTGCTGCCGTAGGGTGTGCAGAACCTGTTGAATATGCTGCAAGTTTTCCGCCCAAGTCTTGTTGTAGATGAGGATGTCATCTAGATACACCACTACAAAATTATTGGTGAAAGGTCGTAGGATATCATCCATCATCCTCATAAAAGTTGTTGGAACATTTTTCAAACCAAAGGGCATGACCAACCATTCAAAAATACCTTTTTTTGACTTGAAGGCGGTCTTCCATACATCTGCCTGTTCTATTGGGACCTGGTGGTAGTCAAAATTCAAATCAATATTATTGAACTATTTTTCCCATGTGAGCTGATCAAGGAGGTCGTCGATTCAGGGAATCGGGTACCGATTTTGGACTGTGATTTTATCCAGGGTCCAGTAATCAATACAGAGTCGCCATGTCCCATCTTTCTTTTGCACCAACACGATTGGGATCCCACAAGATGATGAGATGGTATGGATGTGCCCTTTGTGGAGCAGTTCTTGGATATGCCTCTTGATCTCTTCGTTTTCTAACAAAGAGCAGCGGTAGACTAACCCATTGGGTAGCGATGCACCTAGGGTCAGATTGATAGGATGATTGACGTGGCAATGTAGAGGTACCCTAGTAGGAGAGGAGAAGATATCTGATTATTCGTCCATGACCTTATCCACTTTCTTCTGTTGTGTGGAGATATCGGTTGTGGAGGCCCTAGATGTGGCTGTGATATTTATCTCACTTTGAGAGTGAATCACGAAGAAGAAAAAATTCTCAGTCTGAGAGATGACCTTCCTGCATTGCTTGGCAGAGATCAAGAAAATAACACTAGGAGGGACTACCTCAGGTATCCTGTACAATTTCATGTTCAAATTAATAATAACACTACGAGACCTAGACTCATATACAACATGAAATTTCCATAAATAAGGTTGGCCAAAAAAACATTACAAACTTCGAGAGGAGAAACATCACACAATACCTCGTCTTTGAAGGGATTGATGCTGTATGAAAGTTGAAACCGTTGGATGATGTAGAGATCGCTTCCTTGGTGGATCCATCCAAGGGTGTAGGGTTGTGGGTGTGGTGTTGTTGGCAGGGCCAGGGGCTTGATGACCTCTGTTGATATGAGGTTATTCTAGCTTCCAATATCAATGATGAAGTGCAACGAGGTGCCTTTTCCCACATGTATGAATGGAAGAGGCGCTCACCTTCTTCTGGCTCGTTTGGTTCGCCATGCTGGAGCTTGGTGGTAGCAACGGTGGCACTAGGTTCTGTGTCAATGATTTGTCTTCCCCTTTCTAGTTCTAACTCAAAGTTAGAAACTGCATCTGATTCAGAGGATTTCACTCGGCCACCAGCGATTTCTTTGAGCGACAATTAGTAGTGTTATGCCAAGGGCTCTTATGGAAGTCGCACCACTTCTCGGTATATTTCTTTATCTTTCTGGTGTCCTTCTTTTCTTGCGGCTTGGACTGGTTGTCTTGATATTGTCCATCTTTTCTCTGTCCTTTGTTTTGTGGGTTGGGGCCACCCTTTCCTTTCTTTTGTTGTGAGGGGTTACCAGGCCCAAATTGTCGCGTAATTTGTTTGAGCTTTTGCTCGATTTTGACAGCATGTCAGTAGGCCGTGCCCAAGGACGAGATGTCCAGAAATTCCATTTCGGTTTGGATGTATCTATGCAGAGAATTGCGATACTTGAGCACTAGATGTCGCTCTAAATCTTGGATACCCATATTGGTGTGCAAGGTATGGAAGATATTTGTGAACTCTGGCACTTATTGGCCTCTTTCTTGTCGCAGTGTGGTCCATTTCGTATACAAGTCCTCATAACTTCTGACAGGGTAGTATTGTTCCTTAATAGCATCCCCGAAGGATTCCTAGGTGGTCACAACTGTAAATAATGAGGGTTCTTTTGTTACCTTTTTCTCACATAAATTTTCAAACCAATCTTTGACATTGGGAACGACTTTGAGGAGTGCAAAAGTAATATTTTCTTTATTCGAAAAGTTATGGACAGAAAAATATCCTTCTAGTAGATTCAACCACTTTTCTATAACATCTGTGTCTATATGAACTTTAAATATAGGAATATTTAAGTTGATTTGTACCTTGAAGGGGGCGGGGCCTCCACTCGAGGAAGATGTGTCGCTTGTTGGTAGCCATCGAAGGATTTGTGCGAAAATATCCATCATCTTGTTCCTCTATTGTGTGAGGGCTTCCTCAAGAAATATTTTGAAAGGATCTCTTGTCCCATCATCTTTATTTTCTCCTGCCATGAGAGGTCGCTTGGGCGTGTGAGATCTTTTTTCCTCAAGAGAAACAAGCTCGAGACCCAATTCTTTGTACTCTGACCTCATTGGGGACATGCATTAAGATGACAAGGAGAAGACCTCTTTGATACCGCTGATCCAGATTTTATGAGCATAATGAAAAGAATACAAATTATTAAAATATGCTTCACACAGAATAACAAAGATACAATAAAACTTGATTTCTATTCAATAAGGAAATAAGCTGAAAATGTAAAATGCAGTGGAAAACAAGCTTGCTGAAATGGTGGCGGCTTATCTCTGAGAAGAGATGTGACAACTACGTTCATTCGCAATAAGATGATTACAATGAGGATCTGAAGGTCTTTTTTACAATAAAAAAGAATGTAAAAAACCCTAGACATCCAAAAACCTAACCCTAGGAGACGAAGCACCAAAAGTAATGTGGGCCACGTTTGGGTAAGTTAGTACATCAACTTTCCGGTGTCGTAACTTTTGCATATAATCTCCATTTTAAGAGCACAATATCTCTTTGGAAAGGTCTAACCGAGAAGAATGATTTTCAACTGGCCCAAGTGAGTGCCATTGGCAATCATCGGGACCCCAAATCCCCAAAAAAACATCGTTTAGGGCCTCAAAACGGCCCCGGAAGTTTGGAACCCAGAAAATTGTTGAAACACTGCCAAGGTGGAAAACTGTTTTTCGAGCCAATGGAATAGGTGGGTGGCCACCAATATCCACCTGGATCAGGGCATATGATCACTTTTTAATGTTTTGTCACATTTTAAAATTACATGATTTCATCCCACAACATTGTGTATTCCTATGTTCCCCTTGTTAAGATGATCTTAAACCAACTATAATTAAGTGGATGATGAAATAATTGGTTTACTAAAATTCAAGAGTATGACTTGGAGAGTACACCATTAAAAGATGTTATGGAGTGAACTTATTTAGTATCATAATAGGTGTTGATGCCTTAATCTTAATAGGTTCCCATCAATCTTAAGGTCTCTACCATGCCAAAATCAGTTTGTATCTCAACATTCTTGGTATATGTATGTCCTATTTTACCTTCAAACTTTTCACTTACCATGAGGATATACCGATAAACAAGGGATGCCTCTTAAATAAAAGTATCATTGGTTGTAGGAATTATTTTCAAAATAATTTTGGGTAGTGTTCTACTCATATGTTGGGACCGTGAATGAGATGGGCAAATGTGTAAGATCATGTGAATCTTTTCAAATAGTTGTAAGTTGAAGAAAACATTTACCTCTCATTTTTTAAAAGCATTAAGGGAGTTTTCACTCTCTTCTTAGTGTTGATGCTTTCTTCTTAGTGTTGATGTTTCTAGAAAGGGTTTTTCACCATGCACATGCTACATTATGTCTATTATTTTTTTTATTTAAGGGTTTTACAAGGATGGATTAAATTTTTTTAATGGTATTTCATGGAATTTATGTGAAAAAACATTCTTTGGTGATTATATATAACTAAATAAATTGGAAATTCAAGATCACATTTGATTGAGAAAAAAAACCCTTTCCACGTCACATTTTCTTAAGAAATACAATATTGTACCTTTTGGGTAAAATAACTTACCTAGTAAAAAATGTTGATGATTTAAGCTATGTGAGACATTCTCCAACTTACAAACCTGGGATATGTGGATCATTCTAGCCATGTGATACATTCTCCAGCTTACAAACCTGAGAGAAATCCCCTGACAAGGGTGTGTGGTTCCTATTTGAGACAGAGATGGAACGTAGAGATGACCTCCACCATACAGAGAGTTGAGAAGAACTCTAAATGATTCTCCTGTGTAACACAGTGAGAAAGGTGATCTGCAGAGTTGGGCATGCCTGTAACAGAGCACAAGGTGAACGTGTGAAATCCCAAAGTGTTGGGTGCATCGTCATGAGAACATAAATGAAGATGATGTATTAGTCTCCTTTGAGTAGAAGTGTTGACGAGAAACTCCATATGAATCTCCTGTGTAATGGAGTGGGAAATAATATCTATTGAGTGGACGTGCATGTGGATGAGCACAGGTGAACTTGATCCTAGTGGTCGAGCACTAGTGAAGAAGTGGTTCTTCTATGTAATGTAGTGAGACATAGATATGGACATACCTATGGATGTGCCCCTAGTGGATGATCACTAGTGGGTGTATCAGATCCCTTTATATATTGTTCAAGATTCATACCTGCCTATAACCCTAATTGTAATGTAAAGGGTATAGGTCGGCCCCACCTTAATGTGACTGGTAATTAATGTAAAAGATAATTAATCTGGTCAATATTAATTATATTACAATCTAGTGAGGTTGGCCCTGCTATGCCGATAAACACTTTTGTTGATAGGTTCAGGTTAGTATAAGTAAAGGAAAATTCCCCATTGAGGAATCATATCCTTCACATGAGTTTGGAAATTTCAGCAAATACATCCTCTTGGGAAAAGTGCGCACCTCTCTTGGGCACTAGTATTCTAGGGTTTGAGCACCCTCTTGTGTGCTAGGTCTTATTGGTGGTGAATGTGTTTCTCTTAAAGAATATAGAAAAGGATTTGGCTGGGTTTTCTTCCCTTGTTGAGAAGGGTTTCCCACGATACTTCTTGTGTTCTTCTGCATGGTGTTTCTTCTTGTGATCTTGGTTGTTGCAACATTATTGTTTATGGTTAAGACAAATACAAAAATGGAATGAACTACATGCTTAACCTAGCTTATTGAAAAATCAACATGGTATCAGAGCATAGGTCTTGAAAATCCCATTGCAAAAAAAATTTCCAGCCATCCTCTCTCACTTCTGTAGAAACTGTACGACCCTCCTAAGGTTCCCATAAAATCTGTACGAGCTACTCTTATGAAGGCTTCCAACACTTGAAACTTGGACGTTAAGGCTAAAAAGGACATATATTAGGGTTTCTGCAACTCATTAAAGGAGCTCTATAGCTCACCAGTGTTCTCCCATCTTTCAAAGGCTTATTGTTGGCAATAATAAGTCCAACAAAACCTAAAAATGCTAGCCTAGCCTAGCCGTTAGGTTTTCTAGCCCAGTTGATAAAGGGTTGTGAAGAATTTATAATTATGATGAACAAAACTATGATGGAAGTTAAGCTTGATGGATTAAGCAACTTCAAGTTTCTGGAAGACAAGACTTTAAAGGAAGACTTATTGTGGGTGATACAAAAAGGTGACACTGTGACTACCTCCCTCATGAAGATGTCAGAGGATAAAGATCAGCCATGTGCCATTGGAAAAATCATATCAGCACCCTCAGGTATGCACTTGTATATATATTATTTGTATCATTGTCATGAGGGTAATTGAAGGACGAAGCAACCTTTTGCTGAAGTCATGGATCCAGAAGGATCTCAGTGCATTTAGAGGAACAACACACTGGAAGTGAAGACTCCAGGTTCGATTGTTGTAATTGTCATTCCTCTAACCTATATTTATAAAGTTTACTGGGTAAAATCATGAAGATGGGTAACACTTTTGCTTGTGTTATGACAATTCTTTTTTAATTTTAACAGGTTCTTCAACTTCTAGTAAACAAAAGTATTTTTTTTTTATTTAGAATTTTACTTTACTGTAAAAACAAAACTTGTGAATAATTTTGTTAACTTTCAACTGAATATTTTTAATTTTTTTTTTTATTGAGATTTGATATGTCAATTTGGCAATTGTTTGACTGTATGTTCCTTAAAAATGAAGGGAAAGATAATGAGTTATTTTTTCCCACAACAATGTATCCATTATTAAACTTTTTTTTTTGACAAATAAAATATACTACAACAATCTACATAGACTCTATTTTGTGATGACTATATTTTTTAATCTAGCAGATGAATATTATAATTTCTATAATTTTTTGAAGTTGACCATTCTGAAAAAGTTACATATTTTAAACACATGTTTTCCCTCACCATGTATCTATCTTAATTTTTATTTAAAATAAAAATCTAAAAATACACTTTTGAACAGAACGGTTTAAGGATTATGAATATAATTTTTCCATAATTTTCCACTGTGCAATTTTTAGAGATATGGATTTTTCATTTCACTGAATCATAATCTCACCTAAAAATATTATGCAGTGATTTTTTTTATAAAATGAAATAAAATTAGATAAAAACAATGAAATTGAAAACAAATTATATCCAATGAAAGTAGATTCAATTTTGTAAATGTTGGTATCAATTACTAAACTAAATTATGAGTATTTGTAGGAGTCCACTACCTACAAAGATCAAGTAAGGTAGAGAGAATGTGCAGTTTCCTGCAAACAGTCCTATTTTCAGGTTTTCGGCCGAAATATTCTTTCGACCGAAACATACTTTTTAACAAAATCCGTTAAAAATAAAATTTTCGACCAAAATATGCTTACTGTAGGAAAAAAAATTCATCTGAAAAATATTGTACATGAATTTCGAGGGCATCGTCAGAGCACCATTTAATTTGACGTGCAAATTTTTGGTCGAAAAAATGCCGCTAGGAATTTTAGAGACCCGATTTTCACAAAAGTGTTACCCATCTTCATGAAATTACCCTACTACATTACAGGTAAGTGTTGTAGCTATGAAAACAATCCTTAAATTGTTTTGATTCTAGATATGCACTCATTATTATCCTTTAGGAGATATTCTTGTTTTGTTTCCTCTTGTTTTCTTGTTCCAGATGGGTTAATATCAAAGGAAGATGTTTATCCTTCAGAGGGAGCCACTTAACTCAAAGGGAGTCGAAACTATTTGAGAAAGAGGAAGAATACTGATGCAGGAGCATCGTGCAAAGCCTAAAGCACGCAACTAAGCCCAAGGAGTAGCTGGACACGCAGGGGAAGAAAAAGAGCACATTTTCATAAGACCCGTTTTGAATTTTGAAACAAAAGGCATTAATGTAATAGTTAGGAAGGAGGCGTACTTTGCATTTATATCTTGGAGGATGTAAACAGATCTTGAGCGATTTCTCTCATCTATAAAACATTAAGGCATTTAAGCCCAGTTAATGAAAGTAGGTAGGTTTGAATTAATAAGATTAGACAGTTTAGAGAGTAGGAGGGAAAACGGATATAGACACCCTCACCATTGTATAATTGCAAGAGTTGTATCATTAGCATATAGAAGAGAAGAAGGAGAGAGTTGTAGTAGAGAGCTGTAAAGAAGAAGTCCATGTACAGGAGCTTTGAATTAATATATGAAGCTTTGAATCAGATTTCACGGTGTTATGATGTTTTCTATTTATACATGGTGAATGGTATGCTTACAGTTGTTTTAATATCTTTGTTATGCATTTGTTTTAATACTGTGTGTATGTATGAGTTTATGTGGAATGTTTGAAGTCTGAGAAAGATAGAGAATGAGTTTCAATTGTTTCTCTTCCTGAGTGAGAGTTCCTGCAAGGAGTGCAGTGAAACGTCCGCAAGGAGTGCGTTGATGAAGGTTTAGAGTTTATATCTGAAAACTCAAGAGGGATATTGTTGTTCTCATTCCAAAAAAAGTGCAAGTGAAGCACAGAAGCCATGCAAGGTGTGCGCAGGCTGGTTGAAAGCTCGGAACTTATCAACCAAGGGAAGGGTTGAAGGACTGTTGTTGCAGGAAGTGCACAGAGTTGAAATAATCAAATACTTAGAAGTATTTGAAAGTCTGCCGCAAGGAGTGCATGCATGGGGTCCTTTTGAGACTTGAGTTGCAAGAGAAAGCTCAGAAGGGATAACACCTTTGAACACTTCAAAGGAAGACAGAGATCGAAGCACGTCAAGGGAAGGATGTTTGTTGTTTCACAGAGATTCTCGAGGAAGAAATCGAACGGTCGAAGTTCTCCATGGAGAAATTGTGAAGCCGCGAGGACTGTAGGATCCAAAGAAGTTGCAGGGTAGTTAGAGGTAGGTGAACTCATCACTCTAGGATTAAGAATCAACGTGGACCATTGATCATGCTTTGCACAAGCTGTCATATCATTTTGTCATTTCGGGGATCCTGACGACAAGAAGTTGAGCGCAGTAGAACAAAAGTCCCAAAGTCGCGAGTTGCGATAGGAATTGGTGTGGAGTTTCAGGATTTCGGCACTTCGGGTGTCGGGAAATGGAGGAGGCAACACTTTGGGCTCGAGAGTCCCAAAAGTCGGGAAGAGTGACAGGTGGCAAGGATCCATGTCAGAGACAGAGGCCAACAGAGGAAACAGGTGGCGCACTTGTCGCCAGGCGGAGTCAAGCTTCGTTGACTGTTTTGGGGTTTCGTGGGTTGGAGAACCGGAAGCCTTACATCAGGATTCGTGAAGTCGCGAAGTTCGAAACCCTGATAAAGTGAGAAGTCCGTTGGTAAGCCAACCTTTGCTGAGAGCATCGAAATTTGGCAATTCGGGTCTTGGAGGTTGTAGAGACAAAACCCCTCAACAACAGGGATCGCAAAATCGCGAGACCCGAAGTCTCAGTTCGATGAAGGGCGCGAAGTTATTTTGGTCAAGGAGATTTGGGTTGGTGCCTGGTGTTTGTTCACACAGGCTCAATTCATAAGGACCTATGGATCGATTCGTTGAAGGTTCCAATAGGGATCCGAAAGAGACACTTCGGCTCAAGGAGATTTGAACGATCCTGTGAGTGGATCTCATCCTGAGGGTTGGGGGTCTGCGTCAGTTGTGGTGTTAGAGCACAGAAAGAGTTCTTTTCTTTCTGTAGAAGAGGAAAGAGGAATATTTCTCAGCCATGCCGCCGAGGAGAAGAGACTGACCAATGTCTGATCCAACAGTGCAAAGGGAAATGCGTGAACTACGTGCCAGGCTTGATGGCATGGAAACAACATAGAGGCGCGCAGTCGACACTGGGGATATTAGTGAGGTTGGCAGTGAAAATGAAGTTGGACATGAAGAAGAAGTTGCAGTCGAGGATGTTGTGGATGAAGGCCTATTCAGAGTTGTTGCTAGGATAGGTGCGAGAGCAAAGATGGAGATTCTCATGTATGAGGGGAACTTAGATGTTGAAGATCTTCTATATTGGATTAGATCTCTAGATAAATACTTCGACTATGAGGATGTCGAGGAAGATAGAAAAGTCAAACATGTTGTCACTAGACTTAAAGGGCATGCAACATTATGGTGGGATGAACTGCAGGCTGACAGACACTGCAAAGACAAGCATAAAATCAAGAGCTGGGATAGAATGGTTGCGAAGATGAAAGAAAAATTCATACCCAAGGATTATCAGATCATTATTTTTTGAAGGATGCAGAACTTGAGACAGAAGCTGATGACAGTGAAAGAGTACACTGAAGATTTCTACAAGATAAACATTAGGGCAGGTCATCGGGAAAGCGATGATGAAAAGGTTGCCAGATACAAGAATGGTCTACAATATGACATCCAAGACGAGATGTGCATGATGATCATTCGAACTGTAGAAGATGCTTATCAGATGGCTCTGAAAGCTGAAGAGAAGATGAGCCGAAAGCAAGGTCAAAGAGGCCGAGGCAGAAGTCAATCCAGAGGCAAGAAAATTGCCCAGGATAGAACTTAGAAACCTAAAGAAGAAGGGAAGAAACCTCAATCTCAACATGAGAGAGGAGGAAGCTCACAGAGAGGGCAGTATGCCGATAGAAACACTTTTCCTCGAGCTAGAGGAAGAGGAAGAGGCTGAGGCAGTGAAGTGAAATGTTTTGTCTGTGGGAAGAACGTACATAAATCATATGAGTGTCTAGATAGAAAGAAAGAAGGTGGTGAGACTCACATTGTCGAAGCTCAAGGAAGGAATGTTGAGGCAGAGGATGCTGAGGGCGGAAGATCCTTGATGATGAGGAAAGTTCTCTTAATGCCAGAGAAGGAGGCAGAGAACCCAGCCCAAAGGAACAGTCTGTTACAGACTGCTTGCAAGACCAAAGACAGAGTATGCATAGTCATCGTGGACAGTGGTAGCACAGACAATCTCGTTTCTACATAGATGGTAGAAAAACTAGAGCTGGAAACTATTGTACATCCAAGCCCATACAAAGTTTCGTGGCTACAAAAAGGACATCAGATAAATGTCACTAAACAATGTTTAGTTTAATTTAAAATAGGAGGATATAAGGATGAAATATTATGTGATGTCAGTCCCATGGATGTTTGTCATCTATTGCTAGGCAGACTATGGCAATATGACATAAATGTGGTTCATGATGGGAGAAAGAACACATACACCCTGGAGAAGAATGGAAGGACTCACATGTTGTTGTCGATTAAGGATAAAGAAGTGAAACCAGAGGTAAGCAACACTGTACTTATCATGAGTGGGAAGGAACTTATTAATGAGGTTAAGAAGAAGGAAGACACACAATTTATTGTGGTGAGGAAGCCAGGAAGCAATAACCAACCACCATGTTTATTTTATTTTATTTGCACACCAAAACAAATATGCAAAATCCTTAGTGGGAGACGCAATAAAACATCAAAATAACAACATTGACTACATTTTTAATTAGATTCTCAAGTACTCGATTCTGATGAACATTCATCTGGGTGTTGAAGAAATATTGCAGAGACACATTGCAAAATTCTTACTGGGAGATGCAAGAAAACATCAAAATAACAACATAGATTGCATTTGTAATTAGATTCTCAAGTACTCGATTCCGACAAACATTCATCTCAGTGTTGAAGAAATATTACAGAGACACCTGAGATATTTTTGTTTCCTGCCAAATCTTGATATGATTTTTTTTCTTGTTTGTTTTTTTTTTCTTTAGTCGATATGCAATATTGCATTGTCCTCATTTAAGGTAAATTTGTTGTGTATCCGAAAGTTGTGCAACTTGTAGACACTGCTTGCCTTTTTCTATAGGTATGCTTCATACGACAATTCTTCTAACCCAAGAAGCACATCTTGTAACAGAGGCCGCCTAATTGTGCAATGCATGGTTGTGTTGCCCACGGTTCAGATGGAAGCATTGAGGCAATGTCCATATATGTATGGACATTTTTCACTGCATCGCAGACAATTAATCATATCATCACTTATCAAAGCGGAAGAAGAAAAAGGAGAGTTGCATTTCACACATACAGTCTCAAAGGGGGTCGAGTACGCATTCGCTGCAACCAAAACACCTTCAACCTGGAAACGTGAGCATAGGAATTAATACACTGAACAATATAATATACAACTGCACTTCCCTCCCCCAAAAAAATTAAATAAATAAAAAAACCGCAGAAATTTGGTGAAGGCTATTTGTATGAGCAAAGTGAGGATGAATCTGTAGATGTATACATGCAACAGTTGTAGAGCTAGTTAGTTTCTTCAGATCCTGTACTATGTCTGCTCACAACTCTATTACAAATGTTTCTTCGGTTGTGCGAAAGATCCTTTCTCTAACATCCCTTTTCTTTGTTATATTTTTGAAGAGAATAAGTGGAAATTTCCATTTATGCAATTATTGTTCCATTGACAGAAACAAATTTGAATAGGTATCGAACAATTGTCGATGCAACATGGAACAATGCAATATTTGTGTAACTTAACCGAGATACATGCACATGTGAAAGTAAAGGAAAAAGCTGGATATGGAGAATGATACCATTGCCTTGTCGTTGTCCGACTCTCCATCTTTTATATGGAGAATGTGTTGTGAGCCAAGTTTTATCGCCAATGTGATAGCTGCGCCAATGGTTCCAATTAGTTAAATGCCATTACTTTGTGCAAGTTGGCTTATAGTTGCATCCGGGATGAAATGATATTATGAAAAAATAGCAGAAATATTTTCCACAATACTTGTTTCGTTGAGCTAAATAATCCCATCACAGTCACCATGGTCATACACTGTTTTGGGAAATATATTAAAATTTTTAATGGATATCCCATTACCCGACAATATCTTTTCTATATGTTTCTGGACAAGTTGTGTAGGAATAGTTAGTGTGACTGTCATCATGGCCTCCTTGTCTATCATGTCATCACGCATAATGAATCTAGTTTTGTTTGCCTTGTCCAAGTAGGTGTTATAGACAACCATTATGTCCCCGATGAACATTTGTCCAGTTTGACAGTTGTTCAAGCCCTCTATTGATAGTACTTTGGGTGTTACAAGTTTAGACCTGGTGACAATGTTTTAACAGGAAAAGTAAAGTGAATGGTAGTATGCATTATTTTTTTGTTTTCTTTTTTCCCTGGAATAAATTTACAAGTAGACGCACAACTTCGATGAACTATGGAGCTAGAGTTTTGCAACCACACCTCTTAGTCCGTGAAACCTGTGTTATGTTCGGTGTCTCGCTTGTACTTGTTGATACCTCTTGTGAACTGCAAAGCATGTATTGCAGATGACATCAGCATATTCACCATGCAATAGATGAATAAATAGCTGAGGATAACTGTTTGGTAAACATACTAGGAACATAATGTATGCATATTTACCTTTGGCCTTGTCGATCTGTTGATGTCTGGGATGACACACTGCTCATGGCCATGTCACTAGTCCAACTTTTTATGATGCAAGCATGTGTAGATGAACATCAAAAGGAGTTAACAAGCATATGCATTGTATATTGTCCATAATAGTTCTTAATGTCACATGCAGGGTGGAAGGAGATGGAATACGAAATAGGGTCTCAAGAGATACTCAGGAAAAATGAGGACCCAAGGGTCAAATTGTATGCCTCTGATTTTTTGACTGGAAAAATGTGTAACATTAAATAGGGCGTGATGGCAGGGCACGAAGGCCAATCTGTATATCGCGAAACCCCGAAAGCCAGGGGCACAATCTTGAACCCGCCATCTCGACACCCGCAATCGACAAAGTGGGTAAGTATGGAATAAGGTAGAAGCGTGACCATAAATGTGAACCCGTCAGTCTGCCAACCCGCGCACCAAGGCATTTTCGAAAAGACAACTAAGAAGAGAAATTAGAAAGCGAAAGGGATAATAGAAAACTGAAAAAGTAGAAATGGGTAGGGCACAAAGGCCCATTGTTGCCAAGTCATCATTTTCTAGTCTAATATTATATGCCCCCACCCGCTTTGTATATTTAATTTACTAGTAAAATTGGTATACCTTTTCGAAGATTGTACCACAGAACCCTCTGTTGTTGCATAGAAGAATTCATCTTCCTGTCCAACCAACCTATTTCTTTCAAGGTAGCAACATCGAATATACAATGGACATGAAAGCAAGTTAGTATGAAGAAAGACATGTAAAAGAAAGAAAAACAGTTCTATTTATTTCAATGTAACAATAAATAGAATACGATTCACATGAGAATAAGCATAAATATACACAAAATATACATACAAAATAATAATAAATAAAGGTGCAAAGCAGTAGAAGAAGCACAACAAATACACAGACAATAAATGAAATACTCAACACTGGAATATGAAATAAGAGTACAGGTATGCACCTCTATAACTCCTCGTATATATTCACTCCAAAGAGACCATCGTCCTCTCCAACCATTTTGTTTGTTTAAATGTAGCAATGCAGGAAAAATACAATGGACATGAAGGAAGTTAGTATGCAGGAAGACATGTAATCAAGATAGGTTATTATGTAGGAAGGTACACAACATCTACATACAATAAACTAGGTGAACACACATACAGACAATAAATGAAATACAAAACAACTGAATATGAAATAATAGTACAAGCATGTACCTTTGTATCTCCTCTTCCACCGTTGTAGTCAAGACTCTGTCGTTTTCTCCAGCTATTCTGTTTGTTTGAATGTGGGAATGCACAAAATACAATGAACATGAATGGAAGCTGGTATGCACCGGAGAATAAGTAATATGTACATACGGTAAATGAGAATCAGCGAATAGAATAAAAGATAAGCAGAAACATGAACCTTTGCTTTTATTCATCCCTGGCTGTAAACATATAAAGATTTTCCCTGCCTAAAATATATTACAAGCCACAAAATATTAAGAAAGTGCATGGCCATAGCTAAACAATTTTGGTTTTCCATGGCAAAGTATCCAGATATGCTTCTAGACATGGAAATATAATTTTGCACTCTCTTTGTTGTACATATCATATCTCAAGTACAAGAGAAATTGTATTGTGGTCACACCAGTCTGTGTAGAGGATAAATAACATGTATTGTGATATGGGTACATTCCACCATACATGGTTTATAAGTGCATCTTGCACATGTTTTATTTTAACAAAAAAACAATGGATATTGCAATTGCACATGTAGTTGTCCAATTATTTTTTATGCCACTATTTTCTATCATGTCAACACTGAAGTATCAACAAAATTTTATAGCAGAACAGATCTCCACCTCGCCATACATGACAAATAACAGTACCGCATGTCCACTCGTGGGTGCAGGGTCTGAACACCGTAAAGCGACCAAAAAATAATAATAATAAAAATAAAAAAGAAATAGCTCCAACTGTCGGCGCATGAATCCAACCCTGCAAAGCCGAAGTAAATAAAATAAAACTGCAAGACCAAACCAGCGAGAAAGAACGAACATGCCCAATTGCAGCCCCAGGCCCCAAAATCATAAACTTGACCCAAACAAAAAGAACCAGCAACCGATGAACCAATGAACAAGAAAAAACCACCAAACCAGTAAACAACATATGTATCTCCAACGATTACGAAATTGCATTCGAAGCACAGCAGGAACCAGAAACATACGACGAGCATGTCAGTAGAAATAAGAAAAAATTCATACTTGCAAACTGCAAACATTGAACAACAAACAAGGAATAGAAAATGAAATTATGGCATGGAAACTTACTCTGAAACGATGAAAGAGAGAAGAACGGGTCAAATTGTGAACCAAACAACAACAATAAGCAACAATCGAGGAACTAGCGAAGAAGAAGCACCCACCGAACCAGTAAACAATGTATGTAGCTTCAACGATGACGGAATTGCATTCTAAGCCTAGTAGAAGTATGAAACATACAATGCATATTCAACTGGCAGTGGACAACAATATTGTCCAAATTCACTGCAACATTGTATGAAAAATTTCGAGGAAAAATGTACTCCGAGAAGCCTATTTAGATAAACATTAAAGGTTGTCAGGTTGTCTAAGGACCTCACGGTATGCAAACATTTAATCTGCCAGTCCTTTCAAGGACCTCGCGTCATGTAAACATTTAAGTTGTCAAGCCTATTCAAGCACCTCAAAAAAGTGTCAACGATATAAACCTTCAACATTCAAACATTTCAATACAAATACAAAGGAGTAATAATAATAATAGCACAAATAAAACAAATAAATCACAATAGAAGGTTATAAAGTTTGGAATTATCGATACTTTAGATATCTAAACATTTCAATATGATTAGTACAAATAAAAAAAAGTACCGTACATGTTAAAACTTTGGATATGGCAACATATAATTCATTGGGAATAGCGAAGTTGGCAATAAGACCTCAAATCTATCATCCAATCAATCATAACATATATGGTTTTTTTTATTATATAAAAAATAATGCTTTTAGTTATGTATGTCGAACATTAGAAAGTATGCAAAAATTTATAGTCAAACAACAAACTAATATAAAACCAACGAATTATCGATCGCTATAGTCCCTCTATACCTTCAACGAGAACAAATAAAACTTTGTATCTCAAACCATTCTTTCATACATTCAAATAATAGGCATTCACGCCTTTCCCTTCTATCATATTCATATCATATTCACTATACATTTCCATACTATTGAACCAACAAGTGGTCAATCTCTCTCATATATATATATATATATATATTTGTGTGGAGGCATAAACTCGATATTTTAAACTCCTCTTTTTACTCCTCCTTGAAGAATACTCCATGTCACGGTTTCCATAACAAGGGATAGCCAAATGATTAATGCTTTTTAAATTTAGAAAAGGTGAGAGGAGATAAATTTATTATGGGACGGAAACAATGAATATTATTTTTAAAATAAGAAATAATACTTACAAGTTTTATGATAAAATTGATTGTTAAATTAATTTAAAAAAAATAAAATTCAAAGGTGAGGATGCTTTTTATTCCTAATTTATTTTAATAAAACTAAAATAAATTATAAAATTATAGTATTCTTTAAAACTTTCAAATTACTAAAATAAAAATAAATGTTTGGATTTTATTCAAATACAAACATGATATTTTAAAAATTATTTAATATTGTTATTTTATTTTTCAAAAATATGTTGATTATAAAAAAATAAATGTTGATTAAAAAGAAATCTAAAATTAGAATTGTATTTTTATTTTTTTTTAAATTTTTATTATTAGTTATTTTTGTTTGTTAAAATGCTTATAAGTGTGTTGCATCAACCTTTAACATGGTTGGATTTTTGGGTGTTTTCTCCAGATTTAATAGGCTGTAAGAGTATTGAATTAGAATAATCTATCAAACCAAAACCCACATCTTAACCAATTGAACTAATAAAAATTGACCTTTCATTATTAATTATAAAATATACATTTTTATATAATTAATAATAAGTGCATTAATAATATTGGTGTGTTAGCTTGACATAATCGTTAAAAAATATTTTTTATCCTAAAATAATTATAAAGATTACCTAAAATCATAATATCCTCGAATTTCTCTTTTGTCCTAGACGAATTCTAGAGATTAATATTATCGCTCGCGGTTCTCTTTGGTCCTAGAGGGAGCACACATAGTAGTTCATTAGAGCCCTTTAAGGGCCTTAATTTTGCAAGAGCCCCTCTCTTTTGTAGTTCTAACAATCCTGGCTTATATTTTACATATTATATTTTTAAAGTTATTTGCATG